>NDFG01000404.1:49525-78464 GCA_002167245.1 Sporophila hypoxantha | reverse complement strand
AGCCCCTCAGTGCCCCCTCTGCAGCCCCCCATCCCGCCCTGGCCCCCCAAAACCCCCAGCCAAGCTCTGCCTCAGCACATCCCGCACCCCCCGGCCCATCCTCCCTCCCCCCTGTGCTGACCTTTCTATTTTCTGCGTCAGGAACATAAAATGGAGACTGCAGGGAAGGGAAGCGCTTCCCTAAGATGGCTGAGGGAGCAGCAGGAATCGCACAGCGGTGCTTGAGCACCCTCTGCTGCCCGATGGGKCTGGGGGTGCCCGGAGCTCGCCGGCCCTGCCCCAGCCCCGCAGCCCCCAGGCCGCAAAAAACACCCAAATTTCCCTTCCTGGGCGATTAAATTTCTTGTGATAGTCAACATATTTAATGAAAAAGCTTCRGCATCCTTGTGACCCGCCGAGGTCTCCTGGTTGCCTCTCCCTGCCACGTATTTTACATTTATATTTTCACTGCTGTGYTACATTCAAAATCCCCCCCAAAATAACAGTATTTTGTATTAAAACCAAAATATTTCGCACACACAGGTCCTAARAATTATTGCCAGTGCCACACAAAATTATGGAATTTTTCAGGCTTGAAAAAAGCCATTAAATTTAATTTATTTGAAATTCCACATTAGGACAAACACCCAAAACTTGTTAATTTCTCTCATGGGATGGCAAAAAGGGTTAAAGATGGATATTAGGGGAGGGCCAGCACTCACCTAAAATGGGGTGAGCAGGTGTGGTCCCCAGGAAAGGTTTAGGGGTGAAAGGGTACATGGGACACCCTGCAAGCTGCTCCCTGAATATCCAACAATTAACCCAGGACTATGTCAGTGTAGGGCCAAATCCTGCTGGATCTGAGGCTGAAATTAGCTTTTAAAATTTTTTTTCAGCAGCCTTGTTACCCCCTGAGCTTCCCTGSTTGCCTCTCCATCCCCTTTTATACTTCTATTTTTCCTGCTGTGTTACATTCAAAATCCTCAGAAAGATGAGAGTATTTTGTATTAAATCCAGCGTTTGTCACACCCACAGYTCCTAAAAATTATTGCCAGTGCCCCACACAATTATATAATTTTCCAGGTTTGATAAGAACTTTAAATTTCATTAAAGTTCCATGTTAGGATGAGCACCCAAAACTTTGTGTTTCCTCTTGTGGGATGGGATAAAGGGCTGAAGGTGGATATGAGAGGAGAATCAGCTCCCACCTGAAATGGGGTGACCCCATTTAGAGCCAAATCCTGCTGGATCTGAGGCTAAAATTATTTTTGCTTAAAAATTTTCAGCTTTGTCACCCCCTGAGCTCCCCTGGTTACCTCTCCCTCCCCTTTTACCCTTCTGTTTTCCTTGCTGTGTTAGATGCAGAATATCCAGGAAAAGGAGAGTATTTTGTATTAAAATCAACATATTTCACACACACACCCCCTAAAAATTATTGCCAGTGCCCCAAACAATTATTTCATTTTCCAGGATTGAAAAAACCTTTAGATTTCATTTGTTTTAATTTCCACATTCGGATGAGCACCCAAAACTTGGTGTTTTCTCTTGTGGGATGGGATAAAGAGCTGAATGTGGATATGAGAGGAGAATCAGCTCCCACCTGAAATGGGGTGACCCCATTTAGAGCCAAATCCTGCTGGATCTGGGGCTAAAATTCTTTTTGCTTAAAAGTTTTCAGCAGCTTTGTCACCCCCTGAGCTCCCCTGCTTGCCTCTCCTTCCATTTTACAGNACCTGAAATGGGGTGACCCCATTTAGAGCCAAATCCTGCTGGATCTGGGGCTAAAATTCTTTTTGCTTAAAAGTTTTCAGCAGCTTTGTCACCCCCTGAGCTCCCCTGCTTGCCTCTCCTTCCATTTTACAGTTCTATTTTCCTTGCTGTGTTACATTTAAAATCCTCAGGAAAATGACAGCAAYTTGTATTAAAACCAAAATATTTCACACACACAATTCCTAAAAATTAATGCCACTGCCCTGCGCAGTGATACAATTTTCCATGGGTGAGAAATGTCATTRAATTTCATTTATATGAAGTTCCACGTTAGGATGAGCACCCAAATTTTCTCTTTCTCTCTTGTGGGATGGGAAACAGGGTTGAAGGGGGATATAAAGGGAGAACGAGCCCCACCTGACATGGGGTGAGCAGGGAAAACCCCAGGAAAGGTTTGGGATGAAAGGGAAAACCCTGCGAGCTGCTCCCTGAGGGTTTCAAGGCAGGAGTRTGCCAGGGTAGGGCCAAATCCTGCTGGATCTGAGGCTGACATTTCCAAGGAAATCTTGCAAAAAATTTCCCAGGATCGGTTCAAAAAGGGCCAAAAGGCATCGCTCAGGAAGGAGGTGAAAAAACACGAAAATATCCAGGATCCCAATTTTCTCTTTTTTTCCTTTTTATTTTTTTTTTTCTGATAATAATTTAAACACTGAGGGAATGAGAAAGAAAGGCAAGGAGTTTTAAAATATTAAAGAGACAGATGGAGGTGATGGGAGGTGAAATGGCAGCACTGAGGGGTGGGACTCAGGCAGGAATGGGGGGCCCAGCACCAACCTGAGCCCTCAGCCCTGCAGAGCTGCACAGGGAAAGGCCTTATGTAACTGCTCCAACTTATATAACTGCAAAAATTCCTCCAGGGGCCTTTCCTGAGAGAGAACAGAGCTTTTTGTGGGATCAGGGCGAGCTGACCCAGAGCTGGAGCTCTGGGGGGTGCCTGGGGGTGAATGGAGTGGAGGAGAGCCAGGATGGGACACCCAGGGAGCCTTGATTTTATTGCTGTCATTAATATAAATATAAAAACAAATATTTTAAAAATATATAGAATATATAACATACATTAATATATATGATATGTAATGTATATATAGATAAAATTTTAATATATATTAATATATGTGATATGTAATGTATATATAGATAAGATTTTAATATATATTAATATATATGATATGTAACTTATATATTGATATAATTTATATATACATATATATATATATAAAATAGGGGCATGTCCCCCTGGCACTGAGGGTGGCACTGGGCAGCAGGAGCTTGGCAGGGAAGTGGCACTTGAGGCGAGGGAGTTTTTGCAGTGCTGCTGCATAAAAAGAGGCATCAGGAGAGGGGGTGCCAGGACAGCTCATGCCATGAACAATGGGGGACTGAAAAAATTGCACAACCTGGCTCTGGGGCTCCCCAAGCTGCTGAATTCCCAGCAGGCCCCGGTGACTCAGGCTGGCAGGGCTGGGAGTGCACAAGTGACACATCAGGGTGGCCCCAGGCTGGGCAGGACACGGGGAGAGCTGTGGGAGGGCAGGAGTTGGGGTAGGATTGGGGTAGGGTTTGGGATAGGATTGGGATAGGAATTGGGATAGGTTTGGGGTAGGGTTTGGGATAGGGTTTGGGATAGGATTTGGGGTAGGAATTGGGTAGGATTTGGGAAAGGATTGGGATAGGATTTGGGGTAAGATTTGGGACAAGATTTGGGGTAGGATTTGGGATAGGATTGGGATAGGGTTTGGGGTAGGATTTGGGGTAGGAATTGGGTAGGATTTGGGATAGGAATTGCGATAGGATTTGGGATAGGATTTGGGTAGGATTTGGGACAGGAATTGGCATAGGATTTGGGATAGGATTGGGGTAGGAATTGGGTAGGATTTGGGATAGGAATTGCGATAGGATTTGGGATAGGATTTGGGTAGGATTTGGGACAGGAATTGGGATAGGATTTGGGATAGGATTTGGGATAGGATTTAGGACAGGATCTGGGGTAGGATTTGGGATTTTGGCACTGCCAGGCCCAGAGTCCCGGGTGTGGGGGGCACTGCAGAGATGGGGGAGCCCCACAACAGAGGCAATGCACAATCCCTGATCCATTCCAGGGCACAAAACCCTGCAAATCCCCGCTCCTGCTTCCAAAATGCCCCATCCAAAGCTCCCTAAAATCTGGGGATGCTCCTTGCTGTGATCTCTGCCCGGGACCCCCCCCTTTCCCCCCGCAGCAGATGGAGACCCACTCCCAATTATGTTCCCGTCACAGGCAGAAGAAAGAAAGACAAACGTCCCCARGAAAGCTCTCGGGGAGGACAAAAGCTCCTTGAAATAGGAGCTGAGCTGTTTTTTCCAGGTTCCGAGCGGGGGCCGGAGGGAGGGGAAGGACAAGGGGGGGATGGAGGGGCGGGATGCGCACGCAGGCGCCGCTTCCCGTCTTTGTCTGCGAAAGGAGGTCACGGGGGGGTTCCGGGGGGTTTCGGGGGGTGTTCAGGGGAGGGTCCGGGGGTGATGCGGGGCCGCGTCAGCCGCGCGTCAGCGCAGCAGCTGATCCCGGCGCCCAATCCCGGCGCGCTGAGCTCATCCCGGGCGCGGCGCCAGCGCGGCTCAACTGCGCACACCTGGCGGATGAGAGCGGTACTGCAGGGACGCTGCCRCAGCACGGGGGGCACCGGGAAACGCCCCCCTGCCCCGGCCCGGACAGCCCCGGCACCCCCACAACGGCAGGAACCCCTCGGAGAACTGCTTGCTCTAGCTCAGGGTTCAGGCAGGGGCTCCTCAGAGGTTCAGTTGCCCCAAAAAATCGCTCCTCAGKGGTGATGCCCCAATGGGAAGCGCTTTTGGGGTGCGGTGGGCGGCTGCTGGCCCACCAGTGCCTCCCAGTGCTCCGCAGTGCGCCCCAGACGCAGCACTCAGCCCCACCAGGACGGTCCCAGCGCTGCCTGCAGGGGCAAATGCCCTGGGACGGCAGGGACTGGGGCAAGGTGGCACCTGCAGCTCCCCAAAAGTGAGGGGGTGCATGAGACTGGCACCTGGTGAAGCCAACTGCAGGTGGCAGCAGTGATGGGACACAACAGGGATGGGACAGGAGCAGGGATTGGGACAGTCAAGAGGACGAGGATGGGGGCGATGGTACAGGAGCAGGATGGGACAGCAATGAGAACAGAGCAGAGGGAACAGGGAGCAGGGAATGGACACAGCAAGGTGGATACAGAGCAGGGATGGACAGACAGCAGCGGATGGGACACAGCAAAGGAGATGGGACACAGCAGGTATGGGACACAGCAGGGATGGGAAAGCAGCAAGATGCGGGAGCAGCACAGGCGATGGGCCAGAGCAATGATTGGGAGCAGCAGGCAATGATGGGACAGCAGCAGGGATGGGGAACAGCAGCAGGGAATTGGGACCAGGAGCAGGGGATGGGGAAACAACAAGGGATGGGACAGGAAGCATGGGATGGGACAAGCAGCAGGGATGGGACCAGGAGCAGGATGGGACCAGGAGGCAGGGATGGGGGACACAGCAAGGGAGGGACAGCATGCAAGGGATGGGACAGCAGCCGGGGATGGGGAACGCAATGATGGGAACAGCAGCAATGATGGGAGCAGCAGGAGCCTCATCCCAGAGATTCCAGCCCTGGGACACAGCCAGGCCTGGCTCCCACTCTCTTTTCCAGGTGTCCTCTGTTAAAAGCAGCCCCTCCAGCCAGGAGAACACCTGGGCCAGGGTGGCTGCAGGGGCTGCACCAGGCCAGGGGCCCCAGGAATGGTGCTGGAATGGCAGGGAAAGAGCTGCTGCACTCAAACATCAGGAAAAGGCAGCCCAAACCAAGCAGGCACCACCAGAGCCTGGTGTGAGGTGCAAACASCTGCTAAACATCCCAGCTGTGCCACAGAAAGTTTGTGAGGTGGGAGTGTCACTGCTGAGATGGACACACACACACACACTTGTGCAGTGACAGCAACAGCTTCTTTTTTATTGTAAGTTGTTCCTAAGTTCTACACTCTTAACAAAGTGTGATTTTAAGTCATTAGTTAGATCAAAAAAGCTCATTCTATTCATTGGACAAAGCAACAGCTTATTGTATTTTATTGGTATGAAGTAATTAATATCAATAATGAATTGGCAAGAATTTATAACAAATTATTAAGGCACAAACACTGCTCACTAAGGCATGGATCCTCTAACTGCAATGTCCCTTTTGTGTCTGTTTTGTTGGTTTCCATGCTAGTGGCCTTGCTTTCTTCCTTGCTGTGGATAAACTCACATTTTATCAATTTCTTCCCCTGCTAACTCAGTGCCTTGGCCTGCAGAGCAGCTGCTGAGCCCATCCACAGGCAGCTCCCTCCAGGCTCTGATCAGCAGATCTGGGAATCAGGGAAGGTACAAACCCTTCCCAGAGCACCCCACCTGTACTCACAGACCGTGTGTGTGAGATTGGGAATGATTGCAGCTYCCAGGAACTGCAGGAACAGCCCCAAACCCCTGTGCCAGGGCTCACAGGGAGCAGGTACCCCACCCATCCTGCAGAAATCACTCTCACCACCAAGTCCAGGGAGAAGGTGCTCCAAACAGGCTCCAGAAAGCAAAGGAACATTCATTCCCTGTCGTAGTTGAGATGGAGACAATACAAAGCMACACACTCCATTTTCAGAAGGCTTCARACCTGTTTTTATTGTAGCATGCTTGCTTTTTATTCTTACAAACCTCATGAATTTGCACTTTACTCATTGGTTATGAGAGACAAACAAAGTGCTCATTGGAACAGGCAGTTGCAGGTTTCTCTTATTTCTCCTTCTTTCTTTCTTGGTTTCTGTGTCAGTGACCTTGGTAGGAAATTCTTTCAGAACATGGATCCTCTTCTCTAACTCCTCTCTGGCCCACAGAAGTTGCTGTAAAACCTCTCCCACAACTTCCCAGAGCAGTGCTGCTCCCAGAGCCCAGCCTGCTGCTGCCAGGGTGTGYTCCCCAACACCAATGCAGGGAAAYGAGGAGGCAAGAGCAGGGWGAAGGTGAAGGGAGGAGAGCCACCAGCTCCCAGCAGGGAAATCAGGATTTAKTTAAAGAGAATATTTTCACAAGGATGTTAAATAGCAGAGAAGGGAGCTCAGGTATGCAGAGAGAGGAGCTGGGACAATGTCTGGCCTTGCAGGGACTCCAACCTGACTGCAAATGCCCTGAACAATCCCTAACTTTGGATTGGCCTCACCTGGGGCAGGAGCCTTTGAGTCAAAATTATCCTGTGATGCTGGAAGGACCTGGTGAGCTCCCCCTGCTCCTCCTCCTCAGCAGAAACGTTTGGATTTACCAGCTCCTGGTTTTGGACAGATTTCTCCATTTTCCCTGAGAATATTCCAGAGGCAGAGAGAAATTTGCTGCCACTTCTCAGCCAACATTGGCACATCAGGAGCAGAAGGAGGGAGAGAGCAGCCACAGCTGCAGAATCCCAAAGGCCTGAGGGGACAGAGCTGGGGACACTGGCATGGACAAGGAAGGGGAGGGAGGTTTTGGCTACAGAAAACCCTGATGCCTGCAGCCAGATATTTGTGAGCCAGGGGAAAGGGTACCAGAGTATCCTGGGAATTCCTGAGGACATGGGAAAAGCACTCAGGGGTGCTGGAAAGACAGGCAGAGAACCAGGAACAGGAATTTTGGGACTGGTCCCCAACACTGCCAGGAAACCCCAAAGCTCCAGCCCCAAGAGAAACTTTGATTTTGGTCCACATGAGGAGCTCAGGGCCCTGAGCCCCAGCCTGGGGAGTGAAGTCCCAGTGCCCTGTAAGGGCATCTCCAAATCCACATGTCAGGAGCTAAATCCATCCTGGACCTGACCCCATGGACCTGAGGGGTCACTGACTTCCAGAACTGCTCTGGATTATGTGAGATGGGTGAGGAATTCTGGGGGGTGCATCCAGGAGCTGCAGACAACATCCCCAGGTCCAAATGGAAACCAGCAACCCACAACTTCTAATAGAAATAAAAATAATAAACATCTAAATCTAAACACAAAATACCATCTCAAACACCCTCCATACAASAAAATAACAACACCCTAAATATTTCCATAAACAATACCTACCTGCTTCCACCAACACCATGTTAAAACCAGCAAAACATTCAGCCTCCTACTACACCACCACCTCTAATCACTCCTGTYATTACACCTTCCAGTTCTAATMATATACAACAACAAAAACAACTACCAATTCCTTGTACAAAAAAAAAACCTCCTCAAAACCTAAAAAAAAGTTTTTACAAAACACAAACAAAAAATTAATCTCATTTCCTCATACTCCAAAAATAATCTGAAATAATAATGCAAAAAATCCTTCAAAAAACACAGCAAATTCTACCAACTAAACAAAAATTTAAGAATTTTTTTTTAGTTCTGCTGAGAGGAGCTGGGACAATGTCTGGCCTTGCAGGGACTCCAACCTGACTGCAAAATGCCCTGAACAAAACCTAATTTTGGATTGGCCTGGCCTGACTTATGGACTGGTCCATACTGGGACCTGCAGTGACATCAGACTGGGGGGACTCTGTGGGGACACCTTATCTGGGGCTTCCCACATTGGAAGGGCTGGTAAGAGAAGTGCAGAGAGACTTTTTATCAGGGCCTGCCATGACAGGAGGAGGAGGAGGAGGAGGAGGAGGAGGAAGGGTTTAAATGGGAAGAAGGAGGTTTAGACAGGACAGAGGAAATGCACAATGAGGGTGGTGGGGTAATGCTGAGATAATTAATTAGGGCTCTGCTTGGAAGGGAGATTTGAGCAGCCCCTGGCACTGATGGAGCTTAGGGGGAAGGTGGAGAGAGACTTTGAAGCAGAGCCTGTGGTGACAGCAGAGCCTGTGGTGACAGGACAAGGGGTGGGGGATTGAACTGAAATGGGAGCACTGGGGAGGGGGGCAGAGGATTTGCTGGGCCAGAAGTTCACCCAGGGAAGCCACAGGAGCAAAGTCCTGGGGACAGCCAGGCCCAGAGCTGCCCTGAGGGGCTCTGCAGTGCCCTGGCAGCCCCAGCCCCCTGCAGCACCTGCACTGTCMCTGCCCTGTCCCACACAGGCAGGGCTGAGCCCAGCACAGACCTGCAGCAAACACCTCTGATTTTCCTCCCTGCAGCTAATTCTGCCCCAGGAGGAATCAAATCCACACTCCCCAGTCCCAGGGACATCTCCACCTAGGAAATTTGGTTAACACAAAATAACCAGGACACTCAGGTGGGTCAGGGCCTGCCAAGTTCTCCCTTTGCTCAGCACAGAGGGAGGGAGATTTAAATCATTTTTCTATCCCCAAATTATCATTCCCTAAAAGATCAGAGAAAGGGAAGAGGTGACACCCATGGCTGTGCTGCACCTCACCCTGGCAATGGGGCACCAGCCTGGGCTGTGGCAGTGCCAGGGGGGCAGCAGGGAATGCTCCTGATTCCCTGGGCCCTCTGGCATGAGGGGAGTGAGGAACAGGGTTAGGGGGGTGAGAGSCAGGCCTGGCTGGGCAGCACCTCCMAAAYCAGCTCCTGTCAGTGCCAGTGTGTGCTCCAGGGCAAGCAGGCTCTGGTGTGAGGTGTGAGCAGCAGCTGAACATCTCAGCTGTGCCACAGAAAGTTTGGGAGGTGGGAAGTTCCTGCAGGCTCTGATGAGCACAGGTGGGAACCAGGGAAGGCACAAACACTTCCCAGAGCACCCAACACAACAAGGATGTTCTTATCCCAGTGTCCTACCCAGGCACAGGGGTGCACAAAGCTCCCACCTCTGGGAACAACCTGGGCTCCAGGAGATGCTGCAGTGAGTTCATTAACTTGGGGTTGTTCTGTTTTGGGGCTCACAGCCAGGACAGAGTCAGGTAAAGCCTGAAGTCAGGGAAAAAAAGAAAGTATTTTATGTGATTCTTTATGGGAAATTAAGACAGAATATTCATTTCTCCCCAGGAGGGAATCTCTGGGAGATCCTGTGCAGGAAGGGCAGTGCCAGCCTGGCCCCATCCCTGGTGCCAAGGGGTTTGCAGGGCACGGTGTGGAAGCTCACCTAGGGGAGTCACAGAGCTGCAGCAGGAGCAAAGCCTGGCCCTGTGCCCTGCTGACAGCCAGGCCTGACAGTGCCCAGAACGCCCAGACCTCCCTGAGAAGGCAGCCAGGACTCTGCTCCCACCCCAAACCCCTCTGTGGGGCTGCAGTGTCTGCACAGGGGCTGCAGCAGGGCCACGGAGCCTCCATGGAATCCCAGCGATCCAGCTGCCACCTGGTGTCCGAGCACAGCTCTGCACAGGCAGCCTCATGCACTGAGCTGAGAACTCAAGCACAGCTCTGCACAGGCAGCCTCATGCACTGAGCTGAGAATCCAGCCAGTTCCAGGTGTAAATATCCTCCCATCAGGGGTATTGCCAGGGYTGGGGCAGCCCCAGCTGCTCTGGGCACCCTGTGCCAKGGCCTGCCCACCTCCCAGGGAACAATTCCTMATTCCCAATATCCCATCCATCCCTGCCCCTGGCAGTGGGAGCCATTCCCTGGGTCCTGGCWCTCCAGGCCCTGCTGYTGCAGTCTGGTACTTGGAGAAACCCTCTCTGACACCCTTGGTTATGACATTACCTTCCCACATGACATTTCCTTTCCCTGCTCAGTTCTCCCTCCTCAGCTGAAGGATCCTGACCCACCAGATCCCTCCTCACACAGGAGCTGTGTCAGASCTTTGATCACCCTTCTCCACCCCCAGTCTAATTCTATCACAATTTATTTCTGAGGGATTTCTCTGGACACCCACTGACACCCYGACTTACTGCCTGCTTCATGTTTTAGTGACCAGAACTACAGAACAGTCCCCAAAAGGGCTTTGGGACAGTGGGAGTGCAAAGTGCACAGGCTGTTATGGACACTGCAACTCAGAAATTATGGCATTTTAAATAACTGCAGGAAAAATCTCCTGAACTGGCTCTGCAGCTTCCTGCAAAGCTTTTGCTGGACTGAGAGGCATAACAGGAGTGTCCACCCCACYTGGCCTCTTGAAAGGGAGTTCAGGGTGCTCCCCTCATGTGCAGAGATGCCAAAAACTCACCAACATTTACTCTGAGGAGCAGCAYTCCCTCCATTCCTTCAGACAGTGGATGACACTGCCCTGCCAGGGACATGCTCGACCCTTGAGAGAACAGGAGCCAGAAAGGTGTGGGCATGAAACAGACAAACAACAGGTCAGGTAAGAAAAATACTGCCTCTTCTTTAATGTTCAAAGACATCAGTAAACAAACAGAACCGTACAGACAGAGGCTGAACCCCCCTCCCCTAACAGCACGTTCCAAACCACCACAGGTACCAGCTGAGCACTCAGGGGAAGGAGCAGCAAAATCTGGGATTGGAGGGATGGGCCAAGGGAATTCTCTGCTGGGTGAGGGCAGGAACAGAGCACTTGCAGGAAGCAGCTTCCCTCAGCCAGCAGCAGAGCAACATCTGCTGGGKACAGCCCAGAACTGTTTCCTCTCASAGCAAACAGCCCAGATCTCTTGCTGACACCCAGCAGGACCATGTGTGAACTTGGGGAACACAGCTGGAAGCTACATTAGAGGTGCAGGACACACTAAGTACTGACCTGGGCAGCCAAACCTCTGTTCCACAGGGATTTAAGCCTCCCAAGGAATAAACACAACAGGGAGGTTGTGTCCAACTCAGCAAAGTGCTGCAGAACTCGTTTGTGAATGCAGATCTGGGTGTGGGGGGAAGGAATGACCTTATGCTCTGCACACATCCTTCCATCCCACTCCACTGAGCTGCTCCAAGGACATCCCTACCCCACAACTGGTCTTATCCAATCATTCCTGGAGCTGTGGAGCATCAGCTGCTTAGAAGGGACACGAGGAGCAGCTCTCAGTGCAGGCTGCAGAGGACAGCAGGGTGGTACCTGAGTGCAGGTCAGGGACAGCAGGATGATCCCAAGTGCTGCAGAGAGGCAGAGATCGTAGGCACAGCTGCTCCAGCTCCCAGCTGGCTGGCAGGAGCCTGCATGGGAACCATGGAGGTGGCTCAGGCTCTGTGGCAGTCCCACAGCTGCCAGCCAGGACTCAGCAGGGCTCCATGCCCACAGCGGTGACAGCCGGAACCGTGACGCGGTGACAAGTAAGGAGCACACGTCACCTCTGTGCCTCTCCAGGTGGCAGGAGCCTGCAGTGGGGCTGGCTCTGCTGCCACCACACGCAGTCTAAGATGGAGAGAGGGCTAAAGTGGCTCCTGCAGGGCCCAGGTGTGTGCTCCAACATCAGTGTCCAAGGTGGGAGGCCCCGCAGCCCAAAGCCCTCAGATCTCCACGTCGCTCTCCTTGTCGTTGTCGTGGTCACCATCGTAGAACTCGTTGGGAGCTTCAGGCCTGGGGGAAGAGAAATCCCTGTCAGGGAGGGGACAGAGACCTGGAACCCCTGGGGCCTGAGGGAATGCCATAGCAGGAGACAACAGAAGCTCCTTGGGTAAAAACAGGAGACTCACAAGTGACTTCCCTGCCCATGAGAATGAGATGGGCTTTAAGGTCCCTGCCAACCCCAAATTCTGGGATTCTATTGTAGGGGGATAGAATATAAGTAAATAAAGGTAGTACAGAAAGTAACCTTACCCCCTAAAGAGCTGCAGCTGGGTTAATTATTAAAGATTAGGAGCAGGCCTGATTTTACCAGGCCACACCTGTAGCCAATAAGAAGAGTGTTATAGAAGAGTGGCTTGGCTGGTTGAGGGAAACTGGAGTCAGTTGGCTACTGCAAGAAGAAGGGTCAGTGCCTAGAGGAACTGCCTATGAGAAACATCAAGGAGGTGTGAACCTCTAGCAATATGGAACCTTTGCACTATAATAGAACTCTTGCAATATACTGACAACATTCTATGACTTGTTCTAGGAGTCAGATGGATTCCTCTGCACCCTCTCCCAGGAGCAGAAAGGGAAGCCCAYTGCCCCAGAAGAGGCTCTGGTACCTGCTGTAGTTCTCCTCAGAGCCCCTCTCCTCGGGATCAGGCTCATCCGTGCGGTCGTAGCTGAGCAGGTCCGAGGGCACGTCGTGGATCTGCACGCTGGGAGCGTGGTTCAGCATCTTCAGGTTCTCAAATATGGTCTGCCTGATCTGATCCAGGTACTGCAGGGACACAACACACGGGGATCACCACAGTGGCACGTGTCACAGCTCTGTCACCTGCCTGCATCACCTCTGTGCTGGCCAAGAGCAACACATTTGTGCAACAAGTCACTTATCAGAGCAGAGTGAATTCAATTATTGCCACCCAAGCAGGAAACACTGACACAACCCAGTTGTTGTTTCTCATTGTTTTTTTGCCCTGGGCTCTAGCTGGTTTCACAGGACAGAGCATCAACCACAGGGTTTTGGRAATTCCAAGGTGATATTGCAGCAYGGCTGCAAGCACTCACCTGCCTGGAGTTCTGATTCTCAATCCTCGTGCTGACATCAGGGTGAAGGGTGAAGTCTGGAGCGAAGTACTCAAAGTACTCTGGGATGGAARGAGGCAGAGTTAGAGCACAGAGGGCCAGAAGCTGTGCAGAGAGCAGAGCTCACCCTCCCACCTGCCTGGGGGAGAGCAGAGCTTAAAAAGCACAGTGATATTCAACCCTGAGTGGAMGGGATTAGACAAAACAACAGGAAATGGTGCAAAYTGAATCACYCTGGACACAAACAGCTGTGTCTGCCCAGCAAAGTGGGTGGTGGGAGATSACAGAATGGTTTGGGTTGGAAGGGACCTTAAATCTCATYTCATTCAAGACCCCTGTCATGGGCAGGGACACCTTCCACTGGAGCAAACCCCACCCAACCTGGCCTTGGACACTTCCAGGCATGGCTAAGGCCRTCTCCAAGGTCAGGAAGTGCTGACACTTTGGCYCTGGTCAATGCAGAATAGAACATCCCAAGAATTCCAGCTGAGCTCATGAGGAAAAAAAGCAACTCCAACTTACCACTGTAGGGGAGCTCATCACTAATTGGTTCATCCACGAGCAAGGAGGTTTCATAAGTCCTGAAAAGATGGGGAAAGAGGAGCTCAGTTCATTGAAAGGGACATGGGAAATGCAGGGACAAATCCCACAGCAGTGCCCCTGAGCAGGCAGAGGGGACTCACCAGCAGCGAGCCACGTTCCTGACCGTGTAACCTCCTCCTCCCAGCACCAGCAAGGGGATGTTGAAGCTCTTCACGTACTCCACACACTCCCTACAAACCCCAAACAGGAAAATGCCAGAGCTGGAAACTGCAGCACAGGTTCATGTGTCAGAAATGCCCCCCTGAACTCCCAACAGCACCATGGCTGCTGTGATACACCTGGAGCTTCCACCCAGGAACCTCCAGCACAGGGGATGGGCTGGGAAGGACATTAAGGCTCATCTCATTGCACCCCTGCCATGGCAGGGACACCTTCCACCATCCCAGGCTGCTCCAGCCCTGTCCAGCCTGGCCTTGGGCACTGCCAGGGATCCAGGGGCAGCCACAGCTGCTCTGGGCACCCTGTGCCAGGTCCTGCCCACCCTGCCAGGGAACAATTCCCAATTCCCAATGTCCCATCCAGCCCTGCTCTCTGGCAGTGGGAGCCATTCCCTGTGTCCTGGCCCTCCATGCCTTGTCCCCAGTCTCTCTCCAGCTCTCCTGAAGCCCCTTTAGGCCCTGGCAGGAGCTCTGAGCTCTCCCTGGAGCCCTCTCTCTCTTCTTCCCCAGCTCTCCCAGGCTGCCTCCACTCCTCAGGACCATCTCCATGGCCTCTTTCACCACCCCTCTGCAGCACCTCATAGAAAGCCTCATTCTCAGACCCCCTCTAATCACACAAATGTTAAAAAAAACCTCTAAAAACTGTTGGCAGGCCAAAGCCAAAGCTCCAACCTCACAGCAAAGACTCCTCAGAGCCCTTCAGATGGTTTTTCTGAGCCCAGCCCTGCTGTACTTACCCATGACCTCTTATACTGAGGTTAAAGCATCCCAGCCGGTCACAACCCAGAGAATCAGCACCACACTGGGGAACAGAAAAACAGAAAACCAATTTGGCATTGCTCTCCAGATCCACACCAGGGGACAGGAGGTAACACAGACACAGCCCTCTGAGCCCTCTGCAGGTGTGGATGTGTGCACAGAGGTTTGCTTCCTTACCTGCAGGACTATGCAGGTAGGCTGATAGTAATCTACCACCTGGTTAATGACTGGCTGGAAGAGGTGTTTGTAACCTTTGGAGAGAGAGATGGATTTGTCATGGCTCTGGAGCAGAAGGACCAGGAAACCCCTGGGGCCAAGGGGAAAGGGGAGGGAACACCTACTTTGGTCATCGATGCCATCTCGGAGGGGCACGTTGAGACAATAGTAACGGCCACTCTCTGCACCAACCTCATACATGTCACCTGCAAAACAGGACAGGCACAACAGCCCTGAGGCTTCAGAGCTGTGCAAAGCCAGGTCTCAGCTGGGCTGAGTCTTTCCAGCTAATCAGGAACCCCTTCTTACAACTAACTACAGCTCTATTCCTCTCTAATCACTTTCTCCCACTATTTCCCCTCGCAGTTTGAATTTTGTGAGTTACTCTTTTCTACTCCAGCAGAGCTTCCAAGGGATTCTGAAGCAGGTTCCCACTAGAAATTCAAAACTTACCTGTGCCAGGAAAGAAATAGTTGCCATATTTGTGAAATGACACTGTCATGACACGATCTGTCAGGTAGAAAGCCTCCTGCACCCCATCCCCRTGATGGATATCGATGTCGATGTACAGCACCCGGGGGTGATACCTGTGGGACACATCAAAGCTGGGATTCCAGGCATCTGTACACACTCAAACACCTGCCTTTCATGTGCTTGGAAATTGGTATTTAAAACATTTTCTTCTGAGGTGGTTCGAAATGGATATTAGAACAAAAARGTTTTAAATAGGGCCAGAAATGTCTTGGAAAATAACTTGTTTAAGCAGCTGGGTGCTCACAAGTTGCAGATTCTTTTTYCCAATGTGTTCATAGTTAATCTTTAAGAGTTCCAGTGATTTTAATCATATCAGGAAATGAAAGGCAAGCTGGCATGGAGGAGGTGGGAAATGGAGCACTTTGTCCCAGCTGGTGAGCACCAAAAATTCCAGGCTGGGCTAAATTTACTGGGGAAGCAGCCAGAGACACAGAGACAGAAGCAAACTCAAAATGCAGTCACCTCTGCAGAAATGGTTCCTGGAAACAGGCAACAGAAGAACAGGGACATAAATAACATCCCATGAGGGGTAACTGGGCTGTACTTGAGGCCTTTAGTGGATGGGATTAGGAAATGGGAGTGCAGGGATTGCCAGGGAAATCCTGGGGTTCCAAACAGCAGGGAAGGGGGAACAAGAAAGCCCAGTACATCCCATAAATCTGACTGAGAGCAAGTAAACTTGCCAGCAGTCATGTAACTATTGTTTGATCAACTCCAAATCCTTTTTAATTCCATGACAACTCGTCTGAAGTTCAGKGACAAGGAGGGCACTTTGAAGTACCAAAAAAAAAAACAAACCCAAAAAACCACCTCAGATCAATTCAAGAAACTAAAGGTATTTCTGTAACCTTTCCTCTAATTCGGAATTCATTTTTCATTTCCTAAAGTGAAAAACAACCTGACTCTTTTCTATGGAGACCAAGTRTCCTTTGATCATCCATGTGCAGCCCAAATCCTGTTCCTAAGGTGCCCAAACAACTCCAGAAAGATTTGAGTCATTTTTGTGTCTCCATTGAACCAAAACTTGCATTTACCTACAAGAGGCGCACTGTGGCAAAAAGGCTGAGACTCAGGAGCCCCTGAAATGGGATTGAAGAACTCTTCTGTATCCCTCAAGCTTCCTGAGAGATAACAAAACATCTGACTCCAACAAAACTGGAGTCAGATGTTCCATTCCAATGCTCAAACCCTTTTGTGTGTCTTACAGGTAAGGCCAGGACAAAAATTAATTTTTGGGGTTCCTGGATTGCAGAAAGGCAAATGGRGCAGGGAAAGAGAGAAAGAGCAGAGGGAAAGCACAAAGCAGCCAGCAGAGTTCAGCCCTGGGCCCTGTCCTTACTTGAGCAGCTCCAGGATGCCGATCACGATGTCGTTGACGTAACAGAAGCCTGAAGCCTGGAAGAGAGAGAAACCCAAGAGCTTTAGGAAGAGATCAACAGAGGCCAGGCCCCAAAGACAAGAGGAATCCACAGATCTCATTACCTCAAACTTTTTGGCATGATGGAGGCCCCCTGCCCAGTTTATGGCAATGTCACAGATCTAAGAGAGGAGAGAAGTGAGTTTAAAGTGACAATATGGTGATAACAGCCCTGTACCCTCCTTCCCACTGCCACCTGCCCATCCCAGGGGTCCAGAGCACCCTCCTGGCTTCTCCTCCTCCTCCAAGGTCCAGCTGGGTTCCACAAGATCAGCACCTCAGCCCCTTACCTTGTTGTTCAGCTGTGTTGCTCCTTGCAGGGAGGCCCCAGTGTAACGAGAGCAAAATTCAAAGAGGCCTGGAAACACTGGGCTGAAAAAGAAAGCACATTCCAACTCAGAATCCTCATTCCTCCAATTTTCTGTAGAGAAAAAKGAATCAAACTGGCCAGGGGGTAACACCTGAGCAAGAATAAAGCTCAGCTCTCTGTGGAAGAGTTCATTTGGGATCAGGATCACTCTGASGCYGCCTGTAAMTCACTGAGCCCCAGCAGGGGAGTGAGCTGCCTGCAAACACTGTGGGGAACACAGGGAATTTGAGAATGATTCCCAAAGCTTCCAAACCAGCCTTGAGAAGSCTTCACTGTTCCCAAAACCTGTCAGAGTCTCCTGCCCACAGCTGGGACATGATGAGACACTGCCTCAGGAGAGGGGGGCACTGTAATAGCTCYCAGTCCCAGAATGATTTGGGTTGGAAGGGAAAATAAAGTTCATCCTGTTCCACCCCAGCCATGGCAGGGACAACTCCCACTGACCCAGGCTGCTCCAGCCTGGCCTTGGGCACTGCCAGGGATCCAGGGGCAGCCCCAGCTGCTCTGGGCACCCTGTGCCAGGGCCTGCCCACCCTGCGCCAGGGCCTGCCCACCCTGCCAGAGAACAATTCCTAATTCCCAATATCCCATCCATCCCTGCCCCCTGGCAGTGGCAGCCATTCCCTGGGTCCTGTCCCTCCATSCCTTGTCCCCAGTCCCTGTCCAGCTCTCTTGCCAGCTCCTTCAGTTACTGGAAGGCCACAGTGAGGTCACCTTTTCCCTTCTCCAGGCTGAACAATTCCAGCTCTCCCAGCAGAGCTGCTCCATCCCTCTGCTCATCCTGGTGCCTCCTCTGGATTTGCTCCACCAGGTTGRTGTTCTTTGTCTCCCAAAGCTGSATGCAGCACTCAAACTCTTACCAAAGACAATTGCCACATTSCAGAAGAACTGGAAGCTYTTCCAGAACAAGCAGAGTCTGCAACCCAAGGAGCCCAAATCTAGAGCCARAAAGGAGCACTGCAACACCCCCAGTGAAGGGAAAGGAATCAAGGAGGCTCCACACCCTTATCCACACATGGCTTAGGCTGGAAATRGGGGTGTGYRTTCTRTYCCYATCTKTYAGRGSTGGRGCAGTTCTCTGCTGTYCATGGGGCAGTTTTWTCTTKATCTCTCCCCCAGCCAACCCTCCCTCCAGGAGATCTCTGCTGTCCATGGCCASKGAGTGTCCCTGCAGGGCTGATCCAATTCCAGCATCCCATGGGGAGATGCTGCGCCCAGGGGAGGAGCCAAGCATTCCTACCTGGATCCAATCTGAGCCTGGCACAGCACAGCAGCCTTTGCCCCCTGCATTGCCAGACATCTCCAGCAGCCCTGGGGGGGCGGGAAAAGGCCTGCCCCCAAAGAAAAGGGAAACTCCCCCTTGTGCAGGATCCTGCTGCAGCAGAAGCACAGCTGGCACTGCAGGAGGGCTGAGCCCCAATGGGATGGGGCTGTGCCACCCCTGACACACAGGGGGCAGGGCCTGCTCTGACTCTGGCAGGGGTTTGGTTTCTGTTTGTGCTATTGCATTTGTATTTTTAGTTTTCCTAGTAAAGAACTGTTATTCCTGCTCCCATATCTTTGCCTGAGAGCCCCTTAATTTCAAAATTACAATAATTCAGAGGGAGGGTGTCAATGTCATATTTTCTGAAAAATCCCTTCACCAGGATTTTTTCTCTTAGGAAGCTGAGAAGCCTCAGAGAAAAATGAAAACAATAATTATCTGATTCACTTCTCCTGTGTTTTGCTGCTTTGGAATGTGATTTGGAGATGGTTTATCCAACATGTGAATTGGTTTAACTTAATGACCAATCATGGTCAGGCTGTGTTGGGACTCTATAAGGAGTCACAAGTTTTTCATTAGTATCTTGTTAAGCCTCCTGTAAGTATCCTTTCTCTATTCTTTAGTATAGCATTCTTTTATATAAGATAATATCATAAAATAATAAGTTAGCCTTCTAAGAACATGGAGTCAGATTCATCATTTCCTGTTGGGAAGGATGAAAGTTAGCCAGGAAAGTCTCACAGATCTGTATGCTTGGCAGAAAGATTTTTCAATGTAGAGTCTGATGAATGAATAGAGATGGAAGCAAGTTTTGATATAGAAGAATTGGTGAGCCAGTCTTACTGGATAACCAAGGAGGCAAAGGGTGTGTTAGTTAGAAGGGGTTTTTATGGCTTAGAGCAAAGGATAAACCCACCCCAAACAAGAAGATGTTTTTACCACGCAGAAAGAGAGCACAGGCAAACAAGGCAGCAAAGTTGCAAGTAGAAAAAAAGTCTCACAATTTTCCACTGCAAGAAAACTGAAAAACAACTTCTAGCTTAAACTGTAATGTACTAATTTTTAGTGATTGGAGAATAGTAACATAAATATGGTAATTACAGGAGTTATGATAGGCTATAGATAATAGTTAAGGTATAGATTGGTTATGCTGTATGAAGATGCTCAGCAAAGAAAAGTATAGAATGTATTGTAACCAAAACCAAAGGGTCTCCAGCTGGAGCTGACAGCTGTAGGCACAGCTCTGTCACCCACTACCCTGGAGTGCTGTAACCTCTTGGATGGAATAAACTGCATTTTGAAGAGCTCTCATTCAGCCTCTTACAATTTCCTTCCTGCCATGGGGGACCCTGAAAATACCACAGGACGGGGTTTGCATTTTCCATATCAGGGGAGGCTCCTGCCTTCCTCAGCAGAACCTGGCTGTTGAAAGCCTGACAGCACAGGAGGGACACATCCTGGTGCTGCCCAAAGCAGGGCAGGAATGGCACACTGCAGCAGGGCCCWGGGCAGGGCAGGGCAGCCCCTGGGCACTCACCAGTCGTCGCCCACGTTGAAGGCRTTGAGGCTCTTGGTGAAGCCCTGCATGTTGTTGGGGCTCACCCTCTGCAGGAAGTCGATGTAATCCTCGGAGTGGAAGCGGCACATGTCGTGCTGGGAGGCCTGGTAGGGCTTGAACACCTTCCAGAGACAAAAGCAGCAGTTATTTCCCATCCAAACTCTGGTTCCTTGGGCTGGAAGGAATCTCAAGCTAATTGACAAGTGGYCTGCACCAGGTACATTAAAAATGTGCAAACACTGGTAATTGTGTTTATTTAAATTCAGCTGCTCCATGGAACCTGCTCTCCTCTCATTTCTCTCTTTCATAAATCCAAATCCTGCCTCTCCTGACTGCAGCTCTTGCCCTAAAATTTCTTCCTACCCCATGGCACATTCTCCTGCTTGGGCAGCAAAATAAACCACAGCTTTTCCTTCCCTGGGGGGGTTCCTTCCTTCCTCACTCACCAGTTTGATCTAGGGGTGCTTCTGATCCCTCTGTAAGATTTAYTGACACGTTCCAAATTATYTGGGGAAACCTCTCAGACAGATGGAASAGTTGCATWARKTTTKKTTYCYTTKGRAARGRAAAWKGGGGGAAYGGCCAGGGAGGTGGATGGACTCAAATGCAGGACCTTGTGACAACACAGGTTTGGCACTTGGGGCACATCCCTCAGTAGGGGGGAAGTTAAAAATTAACCCCATTGGGAGAGGGAGTTCAATTGATAAGAGATMTTTTCTGTGATTTCTCTTATTTAAATTTCTCTTATTTAAAGCAACCACTTCATAGAAGAAGTGGAACATGAACACAACAGGAAGATGGTCTCCAAAGGGAAATTCCTCAGGACAACTGCAGCAYTGTAGGAGTGTCATATTTATAAAGCTTTCCTGTTTCATCTTCCCCAACACAGCACGCTCCTGTTTTCTGTGCTGAGCAGGAAACCTGGGCATTTTCAGAGCCACCATAAAGCAGAACAAGCCCATCTCCTCCTCTCCTGGTGCTTTCCATGTGGAATTTGGTGTTTCTCAGAGGCTGCTGCCTCTGACAGCTCAAACAGGGGATGAGGCAACTCCTTATTCCCAGGGATCCCCCAGGAATGGYTCATTAAACCAAACCAGCCCAAAACAGTGGATGAGGAAACTCCTTATTCCCAGAGATCCCCCAGGAATGGTTCATTRAACCAAACCAGCCCAAAACCTCTGGCAAAGAGA
Source organism: Sporophila hypoxantha (assembly GCA_002167245.1). Taxonomy (NCBI): domain Eukaryota; kingdom Metazoa; phylum Chordata; class Aves; order Passeriformes; family Thraupidae; genus Sporophila; species Sporophila hypoxantha. Next base: position 57,256 of record NDFG01000404.1, on the reverse strand, counting down.
GGAGAAATGGCTCCCACTGGACAGGCTGAGGCTCTCAGAGCAGGGATGTGGGGATCAAGCAGAAAGGGAGGGAAGAGCAGGCTGAAAGGCTCACTCAGGGAAGGCTCCTTGCAGCCCTCCCAGCAATCCCASCCACCCTCCTGAGCCGGGCAAGGGGGCAGAGGCACAGCCAGCCCAGCAGCAGCACAGCCTTGGGCTGTAAGGAGGCAGAAACAAAGCAGCCACAACACCAAATCAGCAGGGATTKCACAGYCCCAGCTGCTCCAAACCCCTGGTTYCATTTCTCCTGACYTKGCCAGTCCCTGACTGCTTGGGGAGGAAGATGTCCCTGAGGTTTTCAGCTTCCCAGGGGCAGCTTGTAGAAAAATAACCCCCAAAAGAAGAATTTCAGGACTAAAAATGTAGAGTTCTGCCCACTACCTCCTTCAGGCAGGGATTTGCCATTTACAAGTGTWAGGTCAGAACAGGATTTTGGTTGTTCCTGCAAGGAAAAGCYCARYWCTGGGGAAGTTACYTGTTGAAATAATAATTTAAAAAAACTCCAGGGAAGTTTCTTTGGGAAGTTTCTTGTGAAAATAAAAAAAATAAACAAAAACCTCTGGGCAACTTACTTGTGGAAAGAATAAAAAAAAATAAAACACCTCTGGGCAAGTTAACTTGTGGAAATAAAAAAAAAAAAAATGCCTCTGGAAACGTTACTTGTGGAAATTAATAAAAAAAATAAATAAAACACCTCTGGGCAAGTTACTTGTGGAAATAATAAAAAAAAAATGCCTCTGGGGAAGTTTATTGTGGAATAAAAAAAAAACCTCTGGGGAGTCTTGTGGAAAGTTACTTGTGGAAACTAATAAAAAAAACCTCTGGAGAAGTTTTCTTGTGGAAGTTACTTGTGGAAATAAACAAAACCAAACTCTGGGGCAGTTACTTGTGGAAATAAAAAAAAAAAACAACCACCAAAACCTCTGGGGAAGTTTTTCTTCGGGAATAATAAATAAAACAAAAACAAATTCTGGGGAAGTTACTTGTGGAAACACACAGTGACAGTAAAAATCTGGAAAAGAAACTTTGCAAAGACTTGCCCACGTTCCCAATGGCTGCATTTCCCACAAATCACTGCACTGGATGTGGTTTTATTTGGGAATTTTAGTATTAGGGAAATTCTTCTCAATGTCTAAACACCTAAATTCTTTTCATAAATTGTATCTCTACAGTTGCCGTGACCTCAGCAGCTCCTTGGAATCCACAGCGCACCAACAGTGCGAGACTGAGCTCTAAAATCATCACTGAACTGTCAGCCACCACCTGTGGGGTCCAAAGCTCACAGCCATCAGCAGTCACTGTCACCCACCCCTGGGGTCCCAAAGCTCTGCAGCCATCACCAATCGTTGTCACCCACCTTGTGGTCCCCGAATTTGGTTCTGGTTTGATTTATTAATTTCCAGAAGAAACTTCCCCATAAGTGTTTTGGTGTTTTTTTTTTATTTCCACAGTAACTTCCCCAGAGTTTGGTTTTGTTTATTTCACAAGTAACTTCCACAAGAAACTTCCCCAGAGGTTTTTTTATTATTTCCACAATAATTCCCAAGGTTTTTGTTTTTGTTTTTTTTTTATTTCACAAGAAACTTCCCAGCAGGCATTTTATTTTTTTTTTATTATTTCCCACAAGTAACTTGCCAGAGGTTTTTTTGTTTTTTTTTTTATTTCCACAAGTAACTTCCCAAAGAACTTCCCCAGAGTTTTTTTTAAATTACAGCCATTACTGAGCACTGTCACCCATCTTGTGGGGCTCCCAAAGCTCCAAAACCAATCAATGAGCACCGTCACCCCTCATAGGGTTCCCAAAGCTCCAAACCCATCACTGAACGCGTCCCCCACCCGTGGGGTCCCCAAAGCAGCCCTGGGGGCACAGGTTGGATCCTGCTCCGCTGGCTGACCCCTCGGGGGTGCCCTGCTGTCCCCCCCGCCCCGCCTGGCCGGGCACACGCGTGGCTTACGATCATTTTCTTGTAGAGGCCGTAGTGCAGCACCAGGCTGTGCGTGAGCGCCAGGCGGTGCGGCTTCATGGGGTGCCCCGCGCCTGGAACGGAACCGCGCGGCGATTAACGGGGCCGCCGGCGGGGCCACAACGGCCGCTGCCGCCGCCCGCCGCGCTCCGCAGCAGGTCCGGCCTGAGGGCACGGGGGGAACCGGGCCAGAGGGGAGCGGGGGAACGGGGGAGCGGGGACAGGGAGGGCGGGCAGGGCCGCGCCCCCGCCTCCAGCCGGCCCCGCCCGGCCCCGGCCCCGCAGCAGCGCCTCCGCCGCCCCGCCCCGCTGCTGCCCCGGCCCCGCGCGGCCCCGCTCGCACCGTAGTGRAAGTTCCCCACGTCCGGGTCGTAGAAATAGGCCACGGTCTTCGCCATGGCGGACAGGCCGCGCCGCGCGCCGCGCTCCCGCTTGCGTCATCAACCCGCGACACCCGCCCGCGGCCGGGCTGGGGCGGGACCACGGTAAACCACACCCACAGGGGGCGTGTCTTGAGCGGGGGCGTGGCCACCGCGCGGTCCCAGTGCCGCCCCCGGCTGCTCCCAGTTACTGCCAGTAGATCCCAGTTACTCCCAGTGTCACCCCCGGCTGCTCCCAGTTACTCCCAGTAGATCCCAGTTACTCCCAGTGTCGCTCCCAGTGTCACCCTCAGCAGATCCCAGTTAGTCCCATCAGATCCCAGTTACTCCCAGTGTCGCTCCCCGTGTCACCCTCAGCCGATCCCAGTTACTCCCAGTAGATCCCAGTTACTCCCAGTGTCGCTCCCCGTGTCACCCTCAGCCGATCCCAGTTACTCCCAGTAGATCCCAGTTACTCCCAGTGTCACCCCGGCCGATCCCAGTTACTCCCAGTAGATCCCAGTTACTCCCAGTGTCACCCCCAGCTGCTCTGGACGGGCCCCAGCTGCCATCAGCTCCCCGGTCATCCTCAGCTCCCCCAGTTACCCCTCACTGCCCCTCTCCTGCTGCCAGTTACCCCCAGCTGCTCCCAGTTACCCCCAGCAGACCCCAGTTGCCCGCTGGTTTCCCTTCTGCAGGCCTGCAGCTGCCTCCCAGTCATTCCCAGTTACCTCCAGCTGCCTGCTGGTTCTCTCCCATAATTCTCCATCTGCTCCCTCAGGTGCCACCATCACTCCTCCCTCCTCCTCGCCTGCTCCCAGTCACTCCCAGCTGCTCCAGTTACTCCCAATGAGCCCAGCTGGCCACTGGATTCTCCTCTCCAGGCCCCCAGTTCCCCCCAGTTGTCTCCCAGTCACTCCCAGCTCCCCCTGTCCCCCMCAGCCCCCACCCCAGGGCACAGGGGGTGGGCAGTGGGGTTCCCATGGGACACCCACACCCTGATGGGGCTCATTCCATCCCAGYCCCTGAGGGATGGGGACCTGCCACCGCCAGCTGTCACCTCCAGCTGYCACCAGGTGCCACCCTGGGGGCTGCAGGCTCTCCAGAGCTTTGGGGAGACCCTCTGGAGGCGCTGCCAGGCAGGAGGAGGACAAAGGCAGGGTGGGAAATCGCTGGGGGTGAGGAGGCAGAGGGATGGGGAAAGCTGGAGCTGACAGGAGATGGAAACATTCCCATGGTGTGGGAATGGCAGCATGAACCTGCTCCCTGGGGCTGGAGGGAAGGACAGATGGACAGAGCAGGAAGCCTGGGCCAAAGGCTTGGAAAACCAAACCAAAATCAAGGCTTGGTCCTGCCAGCCTCCTGCTTGATGCTTCCTGTGGTTTGGGGTGAAGGGAGCTGTGCTGGAGCCAGGCTCCTCAGAGAGGGCAGCACCCCCAGAGCTGCCTGAGGATGGGCACCAGGGCAGGCGGGCACTGGGATGTTCCCTGGCAGCTCAGGGATGCCAGGCTGGCATTCCCAGGGCATGGAAACCCCTTGGAAGCAGCAAGAGGAGCTTCCTGCCCGTATGGGGTGGGATGGCTGGGAGTTCTGGGTGCTGTGCTGGCTGCAGGTGTCAAGGTGGGATGAAACTGTGGGGTTATTATGGGATATTTCTGGTTGTCTCTGTCCCCCCCTGTGGGGACAGTGCCCCCTCCACACTGCTCCTGGTGTGGGTTTCCTTTTAGGATCCCAGCTCCAGCGTGGAGCAAGGATCACAGGAGGGTTTAGGGGATAGGATTGGAAGGGACCWTAAAGATCATTTCATTCCAATCCCTGCCAGGGGCAGGGACACTTCCAGAGGAGAGCCAGGACCCTCTCACTGTGACCCTGCAGGGCCCAGCTGGGGCTGGGGACACTCAGAGAGGGCACCTGGCACYGAGCCCAGCACCCAGCCTGGGAAATTGGGGGAAATTCAGGACTCCTGGGCCAATATGATTAAGCAGAAGCTGTTTATTGTTTACATTATGCAGTTATTTACACATTCTAACTCTCTGCACACATTTCTTATTGGTGCCTTTGTCTTGTCCACGTGTTCTGAGTGCACCTCTCASAATATGGGACTGGTCACGTTCCAGCTGCTTTGCTGCTGTTATTTACTTCTTGTGSTCTTGGAATTCTGTTCCTCAGCTTCTTCTTTCTTGTTTAGCRCAGTTTATATCTTAGAAACCTTGATGGATTCCAGAGGGTTCTGAGCAAACTCTGATAAGAGCAGTGACAAGTGGCATGGCTGGTGCTCACTGAGTTCAGRTCCATTGCTGCAGGAAATCTCTGGGGTTTGAACGTGCTGGGCAGCACGGCTGTGCTGGGAGCCCCRGAGCTGTGACGGTGCTCCCTCRTGACGAGTGTCCTGTCCTGYCCTGTCCTGTCCTGTCCCTGCTCTGGTGCTCCCTCATGACGCCTGTCCTGTCCCTGCTCCACCAGCTGCTGCCACCAGATAACGCCAGCCTGGGGACATGGAGCCACCCGGGACACGGAGCCACCCGGGACACGTCCCAGTGCCTGCCTGGGGRCAGGAGAGGAGAGCAGAGACACAGCCCTGCTTGGGGAGAAGAGAGCAGAGACACAGCCCTGCTGACGTCAGCTGCTCCCTCCTGGCTCTGCAGCTGGATTACCCCAGCCGATTGTTTCTCTTCCTGATTCTCCCAACCAGGGATCGCCTGCCCATTCTCCATCCTGCTTCCACCACCTCAGCTTCAGAGTCCCTGCAGGGCCTCAGTCCTTGTCCCACTGTGGGACCTCGTCTAGCACTGTAATGGTCCACAGAGCACCTCGAAGGTGAGCCAGAAACAGCACCTGGCACTCTGTGCCCCAAAGCAGCCAGCATTGTGGGCATGGACCCACACAGCAGAGCTCCCCTTCCGAGCAGGCTGGCCATGTTCACCCATGTGGGTACAGAACCCACATGGGGTAAAGCCACACAGGCTGGGGAGGTGCAGCCATGGCTGTGGGCTGCCTGCTCGGGGCACATCCACAGTCTGGGCTTCCTCTGGCCTCCTGACCCCATCCAGCTCCTCTCCCGTCCTGTGTGACCCCACAGCCAGGCAGTGGCATCTGAGACACAGACAATCCAGCAGGAGCTCTGGGGTAGGCAGCTGCCTTCTTTGGGCCTGCCCACCTCATCCAGCACCACCAGCGGGAGGAGGATGAGGAGGAGGAGGAGGGGTTGGACAGTCCAGGACAGTGCTGGTCCAGAGAGTCCCCTCTGTCTGGTGAGGGGCACTGCTGTGGGATTTGTCCCTGCATTTTCCTGTGTCCTTTCAATGAACTGAGCTCCTCTTTCCCCATCTTTTCAGGACTTATGAAACCTCCTTGCTCGTGGATGAACCAATTAGTGATGAGCTCCCTACAGTGGTAGTTGAGTTGCTTTTTTTCCTCATGATCTCACTGGAATTTTGGGATGTTCTATTCTGCATTGACAGGGCCAAAGTGTCAGCATTCCTGACCTTGGAGATGGCCTCAGCCATGCCTGGAAGTGTCCAGGCCGGGTTGGATGGGGTTTGCTCCAGTGGAAGGGGTTTGGTATGAGATGAGATTTAAGGTCCTTCCAACCCAACCACCCCCTGCCCTTCCTTCCCAGCCCCCCACCTCGGGCTTCCTGAATCCTGGAGGTCCTTGGAGGCTTCACTCCCTCTCCAGGCATTGCCTGGGACACTGAAATTTCAAGCTTTGAGCTTGGGAGGAGAGGACAGAGTGGCCAAGGAGAGGCTGGTGGGACAGTGCTGTCCCCTATCACCTGTCCCTCAGCTGGCTCTGGTCCCAGTGAAATTCCACATTACCTCTTGTCCGCTCTTTCCTGCTTCTCTTCCACACCATTGGAGCAAATGTCACCCACAAACAATGGGACCACGTCCTTTTGTGGGACCAGCCCACTGCCCACTGCCTGCCCACATGGCAGCTAAACAGGCTGGAGTGCCCAATCCAGGCTCCTCCTGGGGTCTTCACTTCGATGCTCAGCCCAAAATTCTCCTCACATCTGCAAAGCTGCTCCATCCCATGGTGTCAAACGTGTCCCTGGATCCTCAGCCCTGCTCCACCCAGCTTTCCAAACATGCCAGCAGCTAATGGCGCTTAAACCACAGCCTGCTTTTGCTCTCTGAGCACAAAGAGCATCCAAAAATATCCCTCTGTGACACTTCCCTGCTCTGCTCCAACAGCCGTGAAGATGCCCAGAGCAGCACCCGGCTTCCAGAAGGACAGCTCAGGCAGCAGAGAGATCCCAGCTGGAAACAGGGATGTGTCTGCTCTCCTCAAGCAGGGATGTGTCTGCTCTTCTCAAACAGGATGTGTCTCCTCTTCTCAAGCAGGGATGTGTCTCCTCTTCTTAAGCAGGGCTGTGTCTCTCCTCTTTCTTAAGCAGGGCTGTGTCTCTCCTCTCCCCAAGCAGGGCTGTGTCTCCTCTCCTCAAGCAGGGATGTGGTCTGCTCTCCCCAAGCAGGGCTGTGTCTCTCCTCTCCCCAAGCAGGGCTGTGTCTCCTCTCCTCAAGCAGGGCTGTATCTCTGCTCTTCTCAAGCAGGGCTGCGTCTCTCCTCAGCCAGAGATGTGTCCTCTCCTCAGCCAGGGCCGTGTCTCTCCTCTCCTCAAGCAGGGCTGTGTCTCCTGTCCTCAAGCAGGGATGTGTCTCCTCTCTCAAGCAGGGCTGCGTCTGCTCTCCCCAAGCAAGGCTTGTCTCTCCTCAGCCAAGGCCGTGTCTCTCCTCTCCCCAAGTAGGGATATCTCTCCTCAAGCAGGGGCGTGTCTCTGCTCTCCTCTCCTCTCCTCAGCAGGGCTGTGTCTCTGCTCTCCCCAAGCAGGGATGTGTCTCTGCTCCCTCTCCTCAAGCAGGCCTGTGTCTGTGCTCTCCCCAAGCAGGGCTGTGTCTCTCCTCTCCTCAAGCAGGCCTGTGTCTCTGCTCTCCTCTCCTCAAGCAGGGCTGTGTCTCCTCTCCTCAGCAGGGCTGTGTCTATGCACTCCTAAGCAGGGCTGTGTTCTCCTCAAGCAGGGATGTGTCCCGTCCTCAGCAGGTCTGTGTTCTCGACTCTCCTCGCAGGGCTGTGTCTGTATCCCCAAGCCACCTGTGTCCTCTCCCAAGCAGGCCTGTTGTCTGCTTCTCCCAAGCAGGGTGTGTCTCTCGCTCTTCAGAAGAGAGAGATTGAACATCTGTTGAGAAGAGGAGACATCCTGCTTGAGAAGAGCACGACACATCCTGCTTGAGGAGAGCAGACACATCCCTGTTTCCAGCTGGGATTCTCTGCTCGTGAGCTGTCCTTCTGGAAGCCGGTGCTGCTCTGGCATCTTCACGGCTGTTGGAGCAGAGCAGGGAAGTGTCACAGAGGATATTTTTTGGATG
>NDFG01000404.1:0-17880 GCA_002167245.1 Sporophila hypoxantha | reverse complement strand
CCCCGAGATGCCCCAGCAGCAGCTCTGCAGCTGGAGCTCCTGAGCAGCCAGGTGGCTGCTGCACCTGGAAATGCCTGTGGTGTGTGGCAGGCTGTGATGCACTGGTGGCTTCCCTCCTTCCCCGGGAAGGTGACTCAAGCTGGGTTTTCCTGCTGAGTCAGTGCTGGGCACAGCCCCAGCTCCGTGTCCTTCCAGAGCCCGCTGTCCATGCAAGCAGGGCCTTGCTGCCCAACTGGGGGCTTCAGGGACCTCACTGGGGGGGACAGAGGGGACAGCATGTCCCAGGTGCAAGCCACCACCTGCTCAGGATGAAAGAGTGCCTGTGCTGCTCCAGGTTGCTGCCTCCAACGATGTCTGTAATTAGATGACACAGCAGCAATGTAAGAATAGGGGAGTGTTCCTGATACTTCCCACAAATGCTTTCCATCCCCACCTGGTTTCACCTCAAGGGACTTCCTGAGCTTCCTGTGGTCTCACTGTGTCGTCACTAACCTGTAGAGCAGTCTGTAGGCTTGCCCAGGCTGCCCCATTCCCCAGCAGAAAGGGTTTGGAAAGTTCCTGGGCTTGGCTCCCTCCGGCTGTGGTGGCTGGGGCAGGGTGACAAGCAGCTGCTGGTCCCTGGATGGCCACCATGGTGACACACAGAGCTCTGCCATGCTCAGATTGTGCACAAGGTCCTCACTGAGGGCCTGAGCCTTGATGAAACTTCATGTTGTGGTGCAGAGAGACAGTCCTTTCATGGGAATGCTGAGCCAAAGTGGGCATGGAGTCATGGAATGGTTTGGGTTGGAAGGGACCTCAAAGTTCATCTCATTCCACCCCTGCCATGGCAGGGACACCTCCCTCTGGGCCTGTCTCTTATACACATCTAGATGTGTATAAGAGACAGGCCCGGAGCTGCCCCTTGCCCCGCAGAAGGAACGGGAGGATGGCACAGGGTGGGGGTGAGCGCCGCCGCTCTGACCTGCCTTCCCCCTCCTCCTAGATCCGCATGTCAGACTATCACAACCCCCACTATGGGGAGTCAGAACCCCAGCACGGCATTACTGTGGTCTTCCTCCTTGTCCTTGTCTTCTTCATCATGGGGCTGGTGGGGTTCCTGATCTGCCATGTCCTGAAGAAGAAGGGTTACCGGTGCCGCACCTTCCGGGACGAGCTTGACCCAGATGACAAAGACGAGGTGGAGGAGCTCGATGATGGTGAGTGCTGGGCAGGGGGGCTCGCTGGGGGCTCAGCCTTGTGCCTGCTGTGGGCTGGTGCTCCTCATGCACCCTTCTGGGCTGTGGGATGGGGCTGGGAGGGTTACCTGTCCCGTGTGGCTGGGTTGGCATAAAGGGCTGGGGTGGTGAGAGCAGCGTGGTGTTCCCTGGGGATCAGGGGTGTGAGGGCCAGGGATCCCTCTGATCCACGAGCTGACCACGGGTGGAGGTGRCAGGGAGGTGGGAGCCAGTGCCTGGCCCTTCCCAAAGGAGCGTTATCACCAAAAGGTAATTCTGATGAACACCCAGGACTTGCTGAATCCCCAGCATCTCAATCATAGCCCCTGCTCCCTCAAGGAAAACCTCTCCCAGCTGGAGCACAAGTGCCTCTGCCCCTCTGGCATTAGGATGTCTGGCAGGGAGCCAGCTGGTGTTTGTTATTGGCCATGTCTTCTTCTGGTCCCTGCTGTGTTCATGCAGACCACAGAAGTAARGCTGCTGCTGGAAGGGGAAGGGACCTGTAGGGAATTTTTCCATGGCTTCAGGGCACTGCAAGTMGCTCTGGGCGGGTTGGATTGGGAAGTCACTGCTGCATCGAGCGTGGGTGCCTGGCCCAAGCGAGCTCTGTCATCCGGTGCTTYCCCGAGTCTCTGCTGAAGTGGGGAACACACATTCCTCCAGCTGCTTCCCAGGCTGGGAACAGCCACATGGTGCCACAGAACTCCTCCAGCTCCGCGTGCTGTGGCAGTGCTGGGGAGGATCAGCACCTCCTGCTGCCGCTGCCTGCGCTCAGGAGGGAAATGCAGCTCCTCAGGCTCGTCCTTGGTGCAGCCAGAGCCTCCAGGTGCCCATGGATGTGCTCCTCTGGCTTTAATGGCTTGGCTGTACATGACATGGAGACACCTCTGAGCCTTCCAGGATGGGCTTTGCCCTCTGGACACACCACAGCCCAGGGAAACATCTCCATGGGATGATGGAGATCTTCTGAGATCATGCTCCAACCTGCTTACAGGAACATCTCACACTGGCTTCTAGGCTGGAGGTCTGTCTGTCCATCCATCACCATCCATCCATCCATCCATCCATCCATGCATCCATCCAATCCATCATCCATCCATCCATCCATCCATCCAGTCATCCAATCCATCCATCCATCCATCCATCCATCCATCCATACCATCCCTCCTGCCTCCAATAGTGGCTGGAGCAGATTGAGTTGAAAGCTGTGGGTGAACTCCACAGCAGAGCAGGCACCAGGCAAGATTCCTCAGAACAGTCTTTTGAGCTTTCAACAGTGTGCAGCTCTGGGGCTCTCTCTGTCACTGTGTGTTCCCCATTTCTGTGTTTAGTGGGTCCCAGTGGGTTTATTTTCTGTGGACRTGTCCTGTCTACCCTTGGAGGCTTGAGCATGTTAAGCATCCTGCAGCCAGGGGCCTCAGGGCTGGACAAGGACCCTCCTTTTTCAACTTTTTGGAACCTGCTTCCCTCTCATTTCTCCAGATGCTCTGAAGGAGCAACACACCCACCTCTCCCTGCACAGGCAGCTGCTGGCTCAGCTGTTTCTTTTCCAGGATGAGGGATCTGGTGTTCCCCAGTGCCTTCCCAGTGTGACAGGGGACTCGAGGCTTCTCCAACAACTCTGCTGATGCAGCTGCTCCTGTGARGGGATGAGTGAGCAGAGCCCTGGAATCCCAGCCCTCAGTGCCACGTTGTCTCTTTTCAGATGAGGCYGAGAAGAACGATGACACCGTGGAGAAGATTGTGAGATGCATCATCCAAAATGAAGGTGAGCACTTCCTTGGCTGGCCTGGAGCCATGCTGACCACTTTGGCTCGTTTGTCCCTCTCTCTTCAGCATTCCCATTTTCCCCTCTCTCTTCAGCAAAYGTGGAGGCCCTCAAGGAGATGTTGGGAGAAAATGAACCAGACGTGCCAGTGCCAGTGCCCAGGTGAGGGAAGCTCACAGCAGCTTGTGAGTGAGGGACAAGCAGCCCCTTTCCAGCTGCTACAAATCATCTTCCCAACGGGGAGTCCTGCTCTCCTGAGGGCTTTGAGGAGTGCTTCGCCCCACTGTCAAGTGGAACAGCTCTTCCTCATTCCTGTCCCCCCCAGGGCTGCTGCTCCCAGGCCGTGCTGCACTGGGGCTGCACCAGGGTTGGGACATCTCCCCGAGGTGACACAACCTGTCATCTTCTGTTGCAGCCTTTGTCAGCACAGCAGCAGCCAGGACGGGGGCCCGCCCCATCACCACACGGTGCACCTGGGCTCCACGCACGCCCCCTGCATCCACTGCAGCAGGAAGAAGAGGCACCCCCTGCAGCGCCAGGGCCGCTCCAAGGAGGGCAAAAGCAGGATGCATCCTGGAGAGACCACCGTCTTCTCAGTGGGCAGGTACCCAAAYGAGCTTTGCYRGACATTTCCCTGCTGGAATGAGCACCACRGGCTCTCCTCAGTCCCGTTCCTTCCCCCTTCCCCTCGTCCCCAAGGTTCCCTCTTGCTGTTGCACCCCGAGATGCCCCAGCAGCAGCTCTGCAGCTGGAGCTCCTGAGCAGCCAGGTGGCTGCTGCACCTGGAAATGCCTGTGGTGTGTGGCAGGCTGTGATGCACTGGTGGCTTCCCTCCTTCCCCGGGAAGGTGACTCAAGCTGGGTTTTCCTGCTGAGTCAGTGCTGGGCACAGCCCCAGCTCCGTGTCCTTCCAGAGCCCGCTGTCCATGCAAGCAGGGCCTTGCTGCCCAACTGGGGGCTTCAGGGACCTCACTGGGGGGGACAGAGGGGACAGCATGTCCCAGGTGCAAGCCACCACCTGCTCAGGATGAAAGAGTGCCTGTGCTGCTCCAGGTTGCTGCCTCCAACGATGTCTGTAATTAGATGACACAGCAGCAATGTAAGAATAGGGGAGTGTTCCTGATACTTCCCACAAATGCTTTCCATCCCCACCTGGTTTCACCTCAAGGGACTTCCTGAGCTTCCTGTGGTCTCACTGTGTCGTCACTAACCTGTAGAGCAGTCTGTAGGCTTGCCCAGGCTGCCCCATTCCCCAGCAGAAAGGGTTTGGAAAGTTCCTGGGCTTGGCTCCCTCCGGCTGTGGTGGCTGGGGCAGGGTGACAAGCAGCTGCTGGTCCCTGGATGGCCACCATGGTGACACACAGAGCTCTGCCATGCTCAGATTGTGCACAAGGTCCTCACTGAGGGCCTGAGCCTTGATGAAACTTCATGTTGTGGTGCAGAGAGACAGTCCTTTCATGGGAATGCTGAGCCAAAGTGGGCATGGAGTCATGGAATGGTTTGGGTTGGAAGGGACCTCAAAGTTCATCTCATYCCACCCCTGCCATGGCAGGGACACCTCCCACYRYCCCAGGCTGCTCCAGCCCCAGTGTCCAGCCTGGCCTTGGGCACTGCCAGGGATCCAGGGGCAGCCCCAGCTGCTCTGGGCACCCTGTGCCAGGGCCTGCCCACCCTGCCAGGGAACAATTCCTCATTCCCAATATCCCATCCAGCCCTGCCCTCTGGCAGTGGGAGCCATTCCCTGTGTCTTATCCATGTGAATTTTTCCACCACCACAGGCAGGAGCCTCAGCAGGGAGGTGAGCTGGGGCTCTCTGGGCAGCTGGAGAAGCAGGGAGAGCTGCTGGACTCCCCAGGCCAGCTGCAGATCAGATCACATCTCATGGGCACTGCCAGCTCCCGGCTGCTCTGTGCCCGTGGCTGTCCTTGGAGGTGGTGCCCGGCAGGCCGGGGCTCTGCACAGCTCCTGCTCACCACTAATTCATTCCCTGGCTGGTGCCCAGCTCCATCCCCTCCTCCATGTCCTCTGTCCGTGCTCTTCCAGCCTCCTCTCAGCACTCGGAGTGCTGGACAAGATGCTTTCCTTTCCCAAAGGCACCTTCCCTCAATTCCTGATTTTCCTCTTTAACCCTGTCAGTGTCCCACCCCACACCAGCCTTCTCCACAGGGCAGTCATCCCATTTCTCCAAGGCTTTACTTTCAATCCTGAATCTCTTTGGTACAAGGTCTAACTGCTRAAGGACCTATGTGCCCACGAGCYACAATCCCACCCCCAAATTCTGCTTCTTATTTCCAGGCTGGCCCCTTTTCCYTTCCAGATCCTCCAGGAYTGCCCTTCCTGTGTCTTATTTATGACAAATATCTTGAAGGACTTTGACCTAGCACYGACCCTACAAAACAGGGCTTCTTTAACCCACCCCTAGAGTTAAAGACACCCTCAGGTCTTGTTCTCCTTTGGTTTTGGTATTGTTCTTGCCTTGGATACAGTGGTTGAGAGTCCAGCCCCCTCCTACATGGAAGGAGCCTCATCCCTGAGGAGTGGAAAGCTGTGGAGGTCCACCAAGATCATCCAGGGCTGGAGCATGGGGCACCTGAGGAGGCTTTTTTTGGCCTGGGGAATTAGAAAGGGATGATCTAATTGTCCTCCAACACTTCCCAAAGGGTGGGTGGAATTTAAATGAAGATGGAACAAGACTCTCCTCAGAGATCTGCACTGGGAAGGGCAAGAGGTAGTGGCCATGAGTTACAACAAGAGAAATCCAGAAAAGATGCAAGGAAAAACTGTTCTGCCATGAGGATGGTGCAGCCCTCAACAGGGCCCTGAGGAGTGGAGGAATCTCCATCCCTGAAGATTTCCAAAACCTGACAGGACAGGGCTCTGGGCAAAGTGCTTGAGGGTAGGAGGGGGCCCAGATATGAGCAGGGGTCTGGACTGCAGACCTCCTGAGAGCTTTTTGCACCTAAATTGTTCTAAACTTGTGTGGCACTCAGGGTTATGTGTGGTTTAGGATGATTTACCACTTAGCTCAGCGCTTTCCCTCAACCAGGTGTGCTCAGTGGCAGAGCTTGTCCATAAAACATCTGTGTCTGACCCTCTGTCCTCAGCCCCATCAGCCAGAGTGTGTCACATCCCACTGAACCCCAGGGATGCTGAAGAGGCAGCCAACCAGGGCTCCTCTGCTTTCCCTCACCAGCCAGAGGTTGGCTGTGTTACTTCTTGTGCCCTCTTTGGTCCAAACCCTTCCTGCTCTCTGAATCCACTCCCAACTCTTCCTGACATTGCTCAATGGCATTACCAAGAAGTGATCCTGTCACCTGTGTCTCCTTCCTGCTCCTCTTCAGGGCCAGAACATTCTTTGGTCTCCCCAAATCGCAGTGCTGGTGTCTTATCTCCGAATATCTGGACAGACCTGAAAGGTCACATGTCACATTTGCTGCTGCTTGGCCTGGGAACCTTCTCTGGAGCTGGAGCAYTTCTCTTCTCCACCCTCCCAATCCTTTCTGGCCCTGCTGAGGGGCTGGTGCTGCCCACAGGCTGGGCTCCAGCCTGGAAGTGGTCTCCTTCATGCCTGCCAACTCTCCTGGCACCTGTTCTTATCTTTGGGACCTCTCTGCTTTTTCCTTTGGAACAGCAGTGCTGCCACGTGCTTGACTTTTGTGCCTTGCTGTTCTTTCCACACCAGCAGTACTTGAACTCTCTGAAATTGTGCTTTGCCCTGACACTGCCTCGCAGCTGAACCCCAGCTCAGGTCTGCTGGTTTTCCATGTGTGATCCGAGCTCAGTGAGAGCAGCTGTGGGTGAGCCATGGGCGAGCTCTCCGTGCTGCCATTGGAGTGCTCTGCCTGATGGACACCAGCTCACCATGGAGGAGATTTCCTCTCTGCTGGTCCAGCAGCAGTGCTGCTGAGGAGGAGTCAATCAGCACAATTACAATTCAGACTTCAGGCTTTGCTGACACCTTGCCCCTCCCAGGCTGASGGAATTGGGAGAGGAGAAAGCTCCAAGGAGATTTTAGAGCCCCTTCCAGTGCCTGGAGGGGTTCCAAGAGAGCTGGAGAGGGAGCTGGGGCAAGGGCACAGAGTGACAGGACAAGGGGGAATGGCTCCCTTCTGCCAGTGGGCAGGGTTAGAGAGGATATTGGGAAGGAATTAGTGGGGAGGCCCTGGCACAGGGTGCCCAGAGCAGCTGTGGCTGCCCTGAAAGTGTCCAAGGCCAGGTTGGATGGGGTTTGGAGGAACCAGATTGAAGGGAAATTGTCCCTACCCATGGTGGGGGGTGAGACTGGATGWTCTTTTAGGACCTCCTTCCAACTCAAGCCATTCCATGAGTCTATGATCCCTAAGCCCTCTCTTCTCCCCACGTGCAACATTGCATCACCCCTGATTATGAACCCACCCTCTGAGGGGTCAGACCCATTCCTGCAGCTTTTCTCCTGCCCACCCAGAGCTCTGAGCTGTCACCTGCTCATGGTAGCACCTTGGTGRACACTCAGGTACCATCCACCCCTCCAGGGGATGGTGCAAAACGTGCTCTGGCAGATTTTAGCCAAACAGCTCCTCAGCCTTTGATCCCTGTATCCAAATGACTGCCAAAGCCATGTCCTGCCCTCACTGAGGGCACACTGTCATCCAGGCTGCCTCAGAGCATTTCCAAGAGCTGTGATCCATCTTGCTGCAGGCAGGACAAGCTCTGCCCCAGCTAAGACATGGATTGCGCTTCCCATCCTTCCCTTTCTGTTTGTTTTGCTCAAAATGAAGGGGAAAATCAATYTGGGGACATGGCTTGTGTAGGTGTGAATGGCTCAGAAAGGTTGGAGATCAGGGCAAAGAGAGGAGAACCGGGCTGGAGGTACAGAAAAGCTGGGAATCCAGTGGTGGGACAGCATGGAAAAAACTGCTTGTAGGAGTGTCGGGGGGTAGGAGGGTCGGGATGGACAGAGATGAGAGATCTCTGGAGCCAGGTCAGGAACTTGGGGTTTATTGCAAAGGGCCTGGGTGCAGGGCCCTGCTGGGAGCTGCCAGCCACAGCTCAGAGCAGGCCTGAGAGAAGAGAGAGGGGGAGAGAGGGTGAGAGGGTGAGAGAGTAAAAAAGGTAAGAGAGTAAAAGCGTAAGAGAGTGAGGTTCCCATTCCAATCCCATAAATCTTCTTCTGCATTGAATATTCTGATTCTCACTAACCAATCTAGTCCAAGATACAAATCCTATAGCATTTACATACAGCCTATAAGAATCATTACATTATCACACTATGTTACATTTTAAACCCTAAAAACTCCTCTTTGGGCCCTTCTGCCAAGCTGTAGGGTCTGCTCTGACCCTTGGGCCTGTCTGCAAGCAGAGGGTGTTGTTCCATCAAAAGGGGATCACCTTCAGCTGGCCACACCATTGTTTTCCCATTGTTCAGTAACTGAGGTATCTCAAAGCTTGCTTTCATTTCAATCTCACTTATAGTTTCCATATTCTCAAAATCTTTTGCCAGACAATCATATTTATAAGGCTTTCCTGTTTCACCTTCCCCACCATCTGCTCTGTCCTGCTCCCTGGCAGGTTCCGTGTCACACACATCGGGAAGAAGCCGTGCCTGCAGGAGCAGCCGGACGGGGCTCTGCCCGCGGGCAGCCGCCCGCCGAGCACGGAGGAGCTGGAGCGCAGCAGCGAGCTGCTCAACGGGACTGTCCCCACGGCCGGCCTGCAGAACGGAGCCGTCCACACGGGCACCCAGAGTGCCAGGAGCGCCGAGCAGAGCCTGTCTGCCAGCCCGGCCGCCAACACACCCGCCAGCTCCGGCGCCCGCGACAGCCGGCGGGCGGGCACGGCCGGGCTCGGCATGGTGGGGTCCGGCACGGTTGGGCCTGGCCCGGTTGGGTCCGAGCCGGTTGGGTCCGGCACAGCAGGGTCCCTGCCGGGTGCTGGCTCCGCTCCCGGGAGCTCAAGCCGGCAGCGCAGGCTGCTGAGCCTGCCCATGCTGGGAGCGTCGAGTCCCAACATCCCGGGAGAGCTGGCGAGGGAAGGAGCCGGCATCTGCCTGGAGGAGATCGGACTGGCGTCGGCTGATGAAGTGTCGGATATTCACGGGAGCCTGAGTCTGCAGGAACAGGCCGAGGAGCTGGGGAGAGACGAGAGCAGCAGGAAACAGTCTGGAGGGGAGGATGGGAAGCAGCAGGTATGTTCCTCCTCCTCCTGGTCCCCATGTGGTCCCCTGGGCTGGAGGGGGATTGCTTTTTCCCACCCATTTTCTGATGTCTGAGGCAGTGGAGTGACTGCAGGACAGGGGCAGTGGGAGGTGCTGCAGACCTGCTGCCCGTTCCCCTTGGCAAGGGACTCCTCCTTTGGGGACATCCATTGGGATTTTGACCTGGGAGAGGTCTGTTCCCCTTGGCAAGGGACTCCTTTTCCTTTGGGGACACCACTGCTGCACGTGGTGTCCCCAGAGCTGTAGCCTCAATGGAGTCCAGTGTGGTTCCAGTCAGGAACAGGCAGGGGCAGATTTCTCCAGGAGCCTTCCCTACCTCAAAGGCCAGGAAATGGCAAAGCCAAGTGGTCATTTCTTGGCTGTTTTCCCTGCTCATAAGGAGCTGTGCTCAGAGAGGAGGAAAGCCCACCCTGCCTGCAGCTCCCAGTACCCTGGTACCTCCCAATGTCCCACCCACCCAACCTTGCTGCAGGGGTTAGAAAGCTCCAGGGGGTTTTCTCCCTGGAATTGCCTCTGTGCTGGTACCAGTGAGCAAATGAGGCTGGTGGTGGTGTTCAGACACCCAGAATTTCACTTACACACTCCTTTGTGGTTCTGCAGCTGGGAAAAGGTGATTTTCATGGAAAAGGGCTGGGGACCACCCTCTGTGTAATGTCAGCAGCTCCAAGAGCTGGGCTTTGACTTGTCTCACAAAACCAGCACGATGTGGCAAAGCCCTTGGAAGAAAAAGGAAGCCAAATGCCTGGGTAAAATTCCTGGCATGCTTCAAAGCCATGGAGATCCCCCGGGGCTGGTTGTGCACGGGGCTGGGCACATGCCAGCAGCCCTTGGCASGGGGTGGGATGGGGCAGGACTGGGTCAGCAGCACGGGAGAGGCCTGGGGAAGGTGCCTGGCTGGATGCTGCGTAAGGACAAAGCAGGATCCCACTGTTTCCCCCTTTGCTTTCTGGTGAGCAGGCTGGAAGGTTTGAGCTGTTCCATGGCGAAGGGCAAGGCAGGATAGAGCTGATGGGCTGCAGTCCTTCCTCAGAATCCTGGGGAGGTGGTGACAGGTCCTCCTGTGTCCCACTGAGCCTTGGGAATCCCTCTGATCCCTGGGGAAGCAGGTGCAGGGCAAGCCCAGAGCCAGGCTCCTGCCCTGGATGCTGCTCGTGGTGCTGGGCTGCTCCAGGTCATGGGGTCCCAGGGGAACGGTGACAGGAGTGCCCTGGGAAGTTTGTCACCAAGCCCTGGTGCTGCTTGGACTCTCCCCCATGCCCTCAGCCACAGTCAGAGCCAGCACCAGGGCTGGTGGCTGCTGCTGTCACGTCCTGCAGGTGCTGGGGAAGGGCACAGAAGGTGCCTGGGCTGTGCTCGCTCCTGGAGGCTCGGTGGGGCTCTGCCCCTCGGGTCACTGCTGTGGCCGAGGCAGAGCCCAGCCCAGCCCAGCCCCATGGGAGCGCTGACCGCCCTCCTCCATCCCACAGGAGCCCAGCGCCGCGGAGCAGGACCGTGTGTGAGGTGAGTGCCTGTCCCCTGCCCCTGCCCCAATGTCTGGGCGGCTGGGAGGGCACTGCCGGTGTCCCTGCCATGCTGGGTCTCAGCTTGCTGCTGGAGATGGAGAGAGGCTGAACCCTTCCTCCAGGGGTCGGGACGTGCCCAGCCACAGGCAGCGACCCCGGGAAATCCCATCTGGGTGGTGGGGAGGTGCCATGGCTGCGGGCACCAGCCCCATCCTGCCCCTCTCCCTCGCACAGCTCCTCTCCGCTCCCGGCTGGAGCGTGCACGGGAGGCGCGCAGCCCCCGGGGCCCTCGGGGCTGGGGCTCTGCCGTGGGGCAGCCGCGGGGCAGCCGTGCCCGGCCCCGCGTGGGCAGCTACGCGCTTGGCATGGCCGGAGCGACGCGCCCGCGACACCGACACCGCGCTCGGCGCCAGCCTTCATCCCATTGGCAATAGGTACCCGAGTCCCACCCACCGCACCCTCCCCGGAGACCCCCCCGAGGGACCCTCGGGCCTGGCAGGGGCAGGACGGCACCCGGAGCCCGCTGCCCCCGCGGCCCCCAGCTCGGGGGAAGGATCACAGGGGGCCGCGGCGAGGGGCAGGGATGGAGGCAGCGGCTTGAGCCCCCCCCCGGGGCGGTGGGGAGCGCCCCCCGCCCACCGGGCACGTTCAGCACAGAGCACAGCCCCCCCGGGCACCCCTGGCACGCAGAGCGGGCACAGGCACAGACCCTGCACCGGCAGGTCCTGGCAGATGCTGGCGGAGAGAGGAGCTCCCGGCCCCATCCCGGCACAGGCCCTGGGGGCGGGATGGCCCCGGGCCAGGCCAGCGGGCAGCCCCGGGGCCAGCTCCGGTGTGTAACGCCCTGTACATAGACGAGCTACAACCATTAAAGCTGCTGAACCCCTCAGCAGGGCCAGCGGGGTTTATTGATTTATTGGGAACAGCCCCCCACACCCGCTCCTGCCTGTGGGGGCTGGCAGGGGCCAGAGAGGAGCCCCCAGGAACTGGGCTGGAAGTGCATGGGCGATGCCAGGCAGGAAGGGTGGAGGCAAGAGGGGGGTGAGATGGGGCCTGGCTGTGGCACTGGGCACCCCACAAAGGGGTTCTGGGTGCTGTACTGGGATGTAGGACCACTCTGCAAGCAGGGTGCAGCCCCTGGAGAGACCAGCTCGGGGCATGGGGCAGCAGCAGCTCCTGCTGCCGGGACAGCAGCCTGTGGCGGTTTGCTCGGGCAAAGCTTTTTGGGGGAGGGGGCTGGGGGCACCCACAGGGTCAGCTGAAGTGAAGCTCGGGGTCGGGCTCGGGGGCTCTGCCGGGCGGCGGGGGCGGTGCACGGAGCTGCAGAGAGGGAGAGGAGGGGGAGAAAGGAGAGGGAGAGAAGTGGTGCCAACATGCTGAGGCCACTCATGCCCCCTCCAGACCCCCCAAAACACACAGGTGGCTCCATTACAGAAGGGCTGGGGCAGGTTTTGGGGTCACAGCATCCCTGTGAAGGGACTTACCGGCCGCAGGCGCGTGGCTGCCAGGTCTGGAGAGCTCTGCCCGCTGCCCGTGCCATCCTGCCGGCAACCTGGGAGGGCCCAGCAGCTCAGCCTGGCTTTTGGGCTCCCCCAGCCCCTTCCCAGTTACCCCAGTTTCCCCAGCACTCACCTCCCAGCGCTGTCTCAGGAGCAGAGCTGGGGACCAGGCTGGCCCCAGGTGCAAGGCCAGGAGGGGAGAAGGGCGGAGGGGACGGTGATGGCAGCTCCTGGGAAAACACAGCCAAGAGGGATGGGCATGGTGGGAAGGGGGCTTCACCTCAGCACTCATGGAAGTGCCACAATGACCCTCCCTGCACCAACCTGCCCAGCTGCCTCCCGGGCCCCGGTGAGCTCCTCCACCACCAGGGAGGGGAAGACGCCGACGCGGCCATCGAAGTCGCCGGTCCAGAAGCCATCGTCCACCTCGCCAGCAGCACGGGGCAGCACCCGGATGATGGCCCCCTCGGGGAAACTCAGCTCCTCGGGGCTCTGCCCCTCGTAGTCGTACAGGGCTCGCACCAGCCAGGCTGTGGGGAGGGCGGGGAGGGGGCTCAGCACCCTCTGGATCCCGCCCCCCTCTCTGGGGTGGGGGTGATGCCCAGCACCCACCTCCAGGCTCCAGCACCAGTTCTGCAGCCATGATGCTGGAGAGCTGGCGGCGCAAGGCAGAGGGGCCTGGGGGGCCCAGCCCAGCCCCTGAGTCACACCCCAGGGACAGCAGGTACTTTTCAGGGACGTAGCCGACCTGCCCAGCCTTGTTCCGAGCCTGAGGAGGCAGAAACCATGTGAACATCCCAGGCTCCAGAGTGGGGCGAGCCTGGGGACCTCCAAAAGGTGTCCCCCAGTATGGACAGGGGCTCAGCCTGCTCCCACCTTCACCCACTCCTCTGCATCCCCATCCTCAATGATCTCCAGCTCCTCGCCCTGGCTGATGGACAGCTCATCTGCCTGGCAGCCCTGCAGGAGATGGGGACAAAGTGGCAGAGAGGCTGAGGTGCCAGCCCTGGGCAGGCAGGGTGAGGCCCAGGCAGGCAGGGCCATACCTGGTAGCCAAAGATCACTCGGCAGGTGTAGGGGTAGGTGCGGGCAGCAGGCCCAGGCTCATCGTCCTCATCGGGCTCATCACTGTCCTCGTAGTCATCAAACTCGGCCGGGTCCAGCCCCGTGGGGGTCTCCTCGCCTGTCCCCCCCATGGCTCCAGCCAGCCAGGCGTCCACGTCCAGCCCTGCCGCCCGCAGCAGTGCCAGCCGTGCCTCGGCCTTCACTCGGCTCACCTGGGGACGCCACACATTGTCACAGTGCCCAGGATACCTCTGGCGGTGTCCCAACGCCATCGCCCCCATCCCCGGGCGTGGTGGCATCCCAGCCACCACCCCTCCCTGTCCCTACATCCCCCACCCTGGGGGTGACAGACAGATGTCACCCCAAGCTCCCTGATGGGGGTCCCACCTCTGCCTTGCGGATGTTTTCCCTCACTTCCTCCATCTGCCGCTCCACAGCCGCCGCCTCCACCTCCAGCCCCTGCTGCCGCCTGGCCTCCAGCCGCTGCAGCACCTGGGCGGGCACCACAGCTCAGAGGGTGGGGGCAGCCGGTGAGGGGCTGCAAAAGCACCTCCCTGAGCCCCCCGGTGCTCTGTGGGGCAGGACAACACTCACCTCCTCGCTGTGTGCCCTGTTCTTGTGCTCCCGGGCCACCCGCGTGGCCCAGCGCCGCGCCTCCTTCTCCAGGCTGGCCCCGTCGTCCGCTGGTGGCAGCAGGCACACCTGGGCAAGGACACGGCGGTGACAAGGGGGTGGCTGTGCAGACCCCACCTTGCTGTAACGACCCCCTCCACTTACCTCCTCCAGCCCGGTGAGCTGGAAGCGCTGCTCGGGCGCCAGGGAGAAGGCGGGGTGGTCCTGCAGGAAGAGGAGCAGGTCCTGCTCCCGGCACACCTGCAGCAGGGGGGTGGTGTGGGGCCAGGGGCTCACCTGTGCCCTTGTGTCCCACCCAGCTCAGGGGACAGTGCCGTTACCCGTGCAGATGCCTCCACAACGCCCTGGAACCAGTCCCGGGTGGCCCGGCAGGTCTCCACCTCCGTCCTGCTGGCAGCTGACAAGTGCTCCCGGAGCCGCTCGTAGAGGTCCCCATCCAGAGCCTGGGGGAAAGCAGAGGGACCCCCCAGCACTGCCACATCCCCCCACTGGAGCATCCCTGACCCCCCAGGGCAGCCAGCCCTGACCCTGTGCAGCGGGACCCTCCATGCTGGCAGTGGGGAGATGCTCCTTGTGGGACCCTGGGGAAGGGGCACGGGGGGTCCGGGCATCTCTTACCTGCATGGCTGAGGGCAGCTCCACACGCTGGTAATGCTCCAGGTGGGCAGAGGCAGACACCAGGGCAAAACTATACTCGTTCTGCACCCCCGCCAGCTGCCTCGAGTGCTCGGCCAGTCGCGCTGAGAACTGTGGGGACGTGGGCAGCGAGGCTCGGTGATGGTGCCCGGTGTCCCCAGCATGGGTACCCTGCCAACCCCCGCGCCACCGACCTTGGCACTGAGCTTTTGCAGGCTGGCCTTGGTGTGAAATATCCGCCGGTCGCTCTTGCGGAGGCTGGGGAGGGTGGAGGGGGGTGTGAGACCACCCTGAGGCACAGCACCCCCCCGGCCCCGTGTGCCCCACTCACCGCGCCTCCACGTCGGCCGCCTTGTCCTTGGCCACCTCGCTGCTGCGCCGCAGGTGGCTGAGCTGCTTCTTGGCCTTGTCCAGCTCCTTCACCGTCTCCAGCAGCTCCACCTGCGCCTTCTGCAGCCGCTCGATGCCCTGCGGGGAGCGTCAGCTGGGGGGCACAGCTGTCCCCCCGCCCGGGCACAGGGACACGGCCTTGCCCCGGTACCTTCTTGAGCGTCCTCTCCTTGCAGAGGCGGGCGCTGCGGGCGGCCTCGGCGGCCAGGGCGCGGTAGCTCTCGGCGGCGGTGACACGGACCTGCCCGGCGTGCGCTGTCCCCTCGATGACGCCTTTCCAGACAGCTGCCACGCTCCTGTGGGCACAGAGTTAACACAGGGCCGGGCACTCCCTGCCCTGTGACACCTTTTGGGGATRCCCAGCAGGACTGTCAGCACCCTCAGTCACAGCAGACTGGAACTGGGGACATCCCACCCACAGCTGCGTCCTGGTGACACCCAAATCTGGGTTGGCATTAAGCATCTCCAAGCTGGGAGGGCCACGGGCAGGTATGGCAAGCCCCAGCTGCTTGTCCCCAGCCCTGTCCCTGTCCCCAGCCCACCTGGAGTCRCCGGYCTCGCCACGGCCCCGCTGCCAGTCTCTCTTCACAAACTGGCTGGCCAGCCTCTGCAGAGCCTGCAGACAGACCTGGCATCACTGGCACTGCCTGACCCTGCTGAGCAGCCCAGCACCCACCAACCCACCCTGGGCCCAAAACTGGGCTCCCCCAGCCTGGCTGGCCACCCCATGGACCTGGGGACACACGCGTGTCCCCTCAGAGCACAGACACATCCCCATGGCTCAGTGTCAGCAGGAATCCCACCGTGCTCCCCATGAGAAAAACTTTTTGGGGAGGCAGCCACCAAAATGAAAAGACCCCCCTGCTATGGCTTTTGGGACAGAGCACCTGCAAGGGRACATCARCGAGGSACACTGGCTACAGAGACAGAGTAGAGGAGCCCCAGCAAAGCCAAGCACAGCARGACCCCAACCCTGGGGGGATGGATGGTCACCCCCAGCCTGGGGGGTGTGAGGGAGGGCAGTGACACCGTGACCAGCTGCAGGAAGGAGGGACAGTTCTGCTGCAGTATGTCCCCAGGGGATGCTGCAGGGACACCTCACATCAAAACCAAACTGACATTTCAGAGCAGCGCCCTGCGATGACCCAGCAGACAGCAGAGCCCAGCGGTTTCCTCCCCCACAAGGTTTTCCCTCCAGGCTCCCAAAACACCCAAGGTCTGGGCCATGCCGTGCTCAGCAGAGCCCCCAGCGGGTGCTGGACGTGGTCAGGGTCCTCCCGGCAGGATGAGCCATCTGCCACCACCCTGCGGGGCCAGCACGGAGCAGCCACGCTCGGGTGATTCCCGAGGCTGCCCTCTGCCTGCGTGGGGCCGTGCCCAGCTCCTGCCCTCATCCAGGCCGGCAGGATGGGGCCTGGGCATCCCCAGGACATTGATCCCAAATCCCGATGTGGCACCTCCTTACCTGCCCGTACTCCCTGTCAATGGTGGCCCTCTGCTTGCTGTAGGACCTGGGGCGAGAGGGGACACAGGGAGGACACACAGAGAGGGGCAGGCATGGGCCACCCCTCCCATCACCTGCTGCCACCATCCCCCTGCCATCACCTGCTGCCACCACCCCCCTGCCACCATCCTGTCCCCATCAGGCCACCCCAGTGGGTGATGGAGCCCATGACCTCGAGGTGACAGGCTCAAGGTGAGCCGTGCCCGGTGCCTGGCCCGCCCGGGCCGGGTCTCAGCTTGGGGACACACACACAGACACACAGGCACACAGACACAGACACAGGCACACAGACACAGACACACAGACACACAGACACAGGCACACACACAGACACAGACACACACAGAGACACAGGCACAGGCACACAGACACAGGCACACACACACACAGACACACACACAGACACGCACGCAGGGGATGAGCTGCCCGGTCTCAGCCTGAGGACACACACACACACAAACACACACACACACACAAACACACAAACACACAAACACACACACACACACACACACACACACACAAACACACACACACACACACACACACACACACACAGACACACAGACACACACACAGACGGGGTGAGCTGCCCGGTGTCAGCTCGGCCCGGCTGTCACCTGTGCGGGCCCTACCTGATGTCCTCCAGCAGCTCGGCGTCCCGCTGCTGTTTGCTCTGCAGGCCCGACAGCTGCTCCAGGAGATGGAGCCGCAGCTCCTGGGTGAGCTTCACCTGCGGGAAGGTCCCGCTCAGCCCCGCGGCGGGCACGGGGTGCGGGGATGCGCTGTCCGCCCTGCCCGGGTACCGGTGCCCACCGGCCCCCGCTCCTGAGCGCCGCCCAAACGCGGCCTCGCTTCCCCAGCCCCGGGAGGCTCCGCCGGGGGCGAGTCTCGGTCACGGCTGCAGGACGCGGCAGCGAGGGAGGACCCGGCCCCGGTGACCCGGCCCGGCCCGGCCCGGCGCTCACCTTGCGCGGCGGCGGCTGCATGGCTGCGCTGTCCCGGTGCCGCTGCCGATCCCAGTCCCGGCGCCGGTGCCGATCGCCGCCGCCCCGATCCGCGTGTGCGGAGCCCGGAACTGCCGGGCCGGCCGCGCCCCGCCCACTGACCACGCCCCCACAGACCGCGCCCCTCACAGACCACGCCCCTCACGGGTCACGCCCCAAGACGAGCCCTGCCCCCATTAGGCCCCGCCCACCACGCACTGACGGACACGCCCCCAGAGCCGCCTCCAACCAGCCCCGCCCCTTTTCTCGCGCTGCTGGGAGCCCCGCCCATCGCGCCGGCAAGCCCCGCCCCTCGGGGGCTGCAGCGCCGCCTGGTGGTCCGTGCTGCACGTGTGGGCGGGGCCATGGGACACGGGGACAGGGGACACGGGGAGACAGAGACATGGGGACACAGGGATATGGGAACACAGGGACATGGGGACATGGGGATGGAGAGACAGAGACATGGGGACACAGGGATATGAGAG
>NDFG01000403.1:42984-59685 GCA_002167245.1 Sporophila hypoxantha | reverse complement strand
ATCCCCACCGTGTCAGGCGCGTCCGTCTGTCTGTCCGAGCTGGGGGCGCCGCGTCACGAGTCCTGGGGGGCACAGGGGGACAGACCTAAAATCTCTGTACCCCAAAAACTCTGTACCCCACAAATACTGCACCCCAAAACCATTGTACCCCAAAAATACTGCACCCCAAAACCTCTGTACCCCACAAATACTGCACCCCAAAACCGCTGTACCCGAAAACCATTGTACCCAAAACCGCTGTACCCCAAAACCGCTGCACCCCAAAACCGCTGCACCCCAAAAATACTGCAACCTAAAACCATTGTACCCCAAAACCGCTGCACCTAAAACCATTGTACCCAAAGCCGCTGTACCCCAAAAATACTGCACCCCAAAACCGCTGTACCCCAAAAACACTGTACCCTAGAACCATTGTACCCCAAAACCGCTGTACCCCAAATCCACTGCACCCCAAAAATACTGCACCCCAAAACTGCTGGAACCAAAAACCATTGTACCCTAAAACCACTGAACCCCAAAAACTCTATACCCCACAAATACTGCACCCCAAAACCGCTGCACCTAAAATCATTGTTCCCAAAACCTCTGGACCCCAAAAACTCTGCACCCCAAAATTGCTATACCCCAAAACTGCTGTACCCTAAAAGCACTGAACCCCACCCAAAAACACCACCCAAAAACGCTGCACCCCAAAATCACTGCACCCTAAAACCGCTGCACCCCAAAACCGCTGTACCCCAAAACCACTGCACCCCAAAATCACTGAACCCCACCCAAAAACACCACCCAAAAACACTGCACCCTAAAAACACTGCACCCCAAAACCGCTGTACCCCAAAACCTCTGTACCCCAAAAAAACTGCACCCTAAAACCATTGTACCCAAAGCCGCTGTACCCCAAAACCACTGAACCCCAAAAACTCTGTACCCCCAAAATACTGCACCCCAAAACCGCTGTACCCCAAAAACACTGCACCCTAAAAATACTGCACCCCAAAATCGCTGTACCCCAAAACCATTGTACCCCAAAATCACTGAACCCCACCCAAAACCACCACCCAAACACATTGTACCCCAAAAACACCACACCCCAAAACCACTGCACCCTAAAAACACAGCACCCCAAAACTACTGAACCCCTAAACCGCTGTACCCCAAAACCTTTGCACCCTAAAACCATTGTACCCAAAGCCGCTGTACCCCAAAACTACTGCACCCTAAAACCTCTGTACCCCAAAACCTTTGCACCCCAAAACCACTGTACCCCAAAAACACCGCACTGCAAAACTACTGTATCCTAAAAGCACTGAACCCCACCCAAAAACACCACCCAAAAACGCTGCACCCCAAAATCACTGTACCCCAAAAACCACAGCACCCCAAAACCACAGCACCCCAAAACCACCACACCCCAAAAACCATTGTACCCCAAAAACACTGCACCCAAAAACTGCTGCATCCCAAAA
The DNA here is from genome assembly GCA_002167245.1 of Sporophila hypoxantha. Lineage (NCBI taxonomy): Eukaryota > Metazoa > Chordata > Aves > Passeriformes > Thraupidae > Sporophila > Sporophila hypoxantha. The sequence continues at coordinate 58,219 of NDFG01000403.1, read as the reverse complement.
CCGCTGCACCCCAAAACCGCTGTACTCCAAAATCACTGAACCCTGCCCAAAAACACCACCCAAAACCGCTGCACCCCAAAACCACCGCACCCCAAAAACCATTGTACGCCAAAACCATTGTATGCCAAAAACAGTGCACCCCACAACCACTGCACCCAAAAACTGCTGCATCCCAAAACCGCTGCACCCCAAAACCACTGTACCCTAGAACCATTGTACCCCAAAAACACCGCACCCCAAAACCGCTGAACCCCAAAACCGTTGTACCCCAAAAACACTGAACCCCACCCAAAAACATTGTACCCCAAAAACATTGTACCCCAAAAACACAGCGCCCCAAAACTACTGCACCCTAAAACCGCTGAACCCCAAAATCACTGTACCCCAAAACCACCGCACCCCAAACCCAACCCCATTGATGCCTGGATAGGGGGGAACCCCCCAGAGCTTCTCCTCTGCACCCCAGAATCCTCCTGGACCCCTCTCCCCCCGTAATTCCCCCGTTAACACCGACTGTACCCCAAAATTCCCCATTAACCCCAAAATTCCCCCGTTAACACCGACTGTACCCCAAAATTCCCCATTAACCCCAAAATTCCCCCCGTTAACCCCTTCTGCAAGTCATGATCCCCCCTGTACCCCATTAACCCTGTCTGTACCCCATAATCCCCATTAACCCTGTATGTACCCCACAACCCCCATTAACCCCTTCTATACCCCACAATCCACCCATTAATCCCCTCATCCCCCCATTAACCCTTTCAGTACCCCATAATCCCCCCATTGGCCGCCTCTCTGTCCCATTAACCCCTTCTATACCCCATAATCCCCCCATCATTCCCCTAACCCCATTAACCCCCTCTATACCTCATAACACCCCCCTTAACCCCCTCTGCACCCCGTTAACCCCTTCTGTACCCCATAATTCTCTTACATCATAATGCCCCATTACCCCTTCTGCACCATTAACCCTTCAGTACCCCAATGCCATTACCTTTGTGATACCCACAATCTGCCCCATTAACCCTTCCTGCACCCATTGAACCCCTTACAACCATAACCCATTAACACCTTTATCACCCATAACCCCATTAACCCATCTGACCCATTAACGCTTCTATACCCCTATAACTCCCATTAACCCCTTCTGCACCAATTAACCCCTTATACACCCCATAAACCCCATAACGCCTTCTGCTCCCATTAACCCCCTTCTGCCCATAAATCCTTCTGTACCCACAATCCCCTATTAACCCTTCTATCCCATAACCCCATGAAACCTTCGCCATTACATTCTTATACCAAATCCCATTAACCGCTCTGCAATCCGCATTAACCCCTTCTACACCCATAACCTCATTAACTTGTACCCCCAATCCATTAACCCCATCTGACCCATTAACCCCCTTCTGTACCCCTAAACCCCATTATTCTGACAATAACCACATTAACCTTCCTGCGCCCATTAACGCCCCTTTGCCCATTACTCTATACTGATGTAATCCCATTAACCCCTTTCTGCACCCATTAACCATTCAGTACCCATTACCTTCTGCACCCACCAGCCCCCGTACTCCCCCGGGGCTGCGGGCGGCGGCGCGTGGGGCTGTCCGGGGGTCCCCCCGCCCTCGCCGCTCTCTTTGGCTCAGCTCCCTCTTCGGCCAGGGAGGGGAGGAGGTGCCCCCCGTCGGCCCGGCGTTCCGCGCTCTCGGGGTCCGGCCGCGGGCCCGAGCCCCCCGGGGCTTCCGCCTGCTCAGCTGGGGGCACAGACCACGGTCCGACACCCCAAATCCGGGGAAGGGGGACCACAGACCCGTCAGTACACCCCCCCAATTCGGTGGAGGAGGGGGACACAGACCCGTCAGCACCCAATTACCGTGAGGAGGGGGACACCAGACCCGTCAGACACCGCCCAATATCGGGAGGGGGGAACACCAGACCCGTTCAGAACCAAAAACAATAATGGGAGGGGACAACGACCCGTCAGACACCCAATATCGGGGAAGGGGGACACACGCAGACCGTCAGGGACACCCCCAATTTAGGAAGCGGGGGACACCACAGACCGTCAGACCCCCAATGGCGGCGGAGCGGAGGGGACACACAGACCGGTCAGAAGACACCCAATATGTGAGGGGGACACACAGACCCCGTCGACACCCCCAAATTGGGAAGGGCGGACACAAGACCCGTCGACACCCCAATATGGGAAGGGGACACAGACCCGTCAGACACCCCAAACTGACGGGGGACAAGAAGCGACCGCAGTAGGGAGGGACACACAGGACCGTCAGACAGCCAAGGGGGGGGGACACACAGACCGCGCGACCCAATATTCAGGAGGGGGGACAGACCGCGTCAGAACCCCAATTCGCGAGAGGGGAGCACAGGACCGTCAGGACCCCCAAAACGGCGAGGGGCACCAGACCGTCAGAACCCCAAACGGGAGGGCGGGACACCAGACCCGTCAGGACACCAAATTGGTCGAGGGGCGCCCGCAGACAACCCCAATGGAGGGACCAAGACCGTCAGAACCACCCCAAATATCGGGGGGGGACACAACAGACCCGTTCGACCACCCCCCAAATTGGAGGCGGGGACCACAGATGTGGGCCGGGTAGGCACCACACCCAATATGGAGCGGGGGGACACACCAGACGTCAGACACTCAAATTGGGCGAGTGGAGGGGAACACAGACCCGTCAGACACCCCCAACTGGGAGGGGGGAACCAACCCGTCAGACACCCCAATTACGCGGTGAGGGGGGACACGACAGACCGTCGACACCAAACCGGGAGGTGGGGACACACAGACCCGTCAGACACCCCAATACCGGGAGGGGGACACACAGACAGCGTTGGGGTGCCCGTGTCGGCGTTGGGGTGCTGGATGTCAGTGTTGGGGTGCCCATGTCAGTTTTGGGGTGCCCGTGTCAGTTTTGGGGTGCCCATGTCAGTTTTTGGGGTGCCCGTGTCAGCGCTGGGCTGCCCATGTCAGTTTTGGGGTGCCCATGTCAGTTTTGGGGTGCCCATGGCAGTGTTGGGGTGCCCGTGTCAGTTTTGGGGTGCCCGTGTCAGTTTTGGGGGTCCCAGGGCAGTTCTGGGGTGCCCGTGTCAGTGTTGGGGTGCCCGTGTCAGCGTTGGGGTGCCCATGGCAGTGTTGGGGTGCCCGTGTCAATGTTGGGGTGCCCATGTCGCATTGGGGTGCCCATGGCAGTTTTGGGGTGCCCGTGTCAGTTTTGGGGTGCCCGTGTCAGTTCTGGGGGTCCCGTGTCAGTGTTGGGGTGCCTGTGGCAGCGTTAGGGTGCCCGTGTCAGTGTTGGGGTGCCCGTGTCAGTTTTTGGGGTCCCGTGTCAGTGTTGGGGTGCTAGATGGCAGTTTTGGGGTGCCCGTGTCAGTGTGGGGGCGCCCGTGTCAGTTTTTGGGGTCCCGTGTCGGCGTTGGGGTGCCTGTGTCAGTTTTTGGGGTACCCGTGTCAGTTTTTGGGGTGCCCATGTCAGTTTTGGGGTGCCCATGTCAGTTTTGGGGTGCCCGTGTCAGTGTTGGGGTGCCCATGGCAGTTTTGGGGTACCCGTGTCAGTGTGGGGGTGCCCGTGTCGGCGTTGGGGGTCCCATGTCGGCGTGGGGGTGCTGGATGGCAGTTTTGGGGGTCCCTGGGGCAGTGTTGGGGTGCCCGTGTCAGCATTGGGGTGCCCGTGTCAGTGTTGTGGGTCCCAGGCAGTTCTGGGGGTCCCATGTCGGCGTTGGGGTGCCCGTGTCAATGTGGGGGTGCCCGTGTCAGTGTGGGGGTGCCAATGGCAGTGTGGGGGTGCCCGTGTTGGCGTTGGGGTCCCGGGTCAGTTCTGGGGGTCCCTTGGGCAGTTTTTGGGGTGCCCGTGTCAGTGTGGGGGTGCCCGTGTCAGCATTGGGGTGCCCATGGCAGTGTTGGGGTGCTGGATGGCAGTGTTGGGGTGCCTGCGTCAGTGTGGGGGTGCCCATGTTGGCGTTGGGGTGCCCGTGTCGGCATTGGGGTGCCCGTGTCAGTTTTGGGGTGCCTGTGGCAGTGTTGGGGTGCCCATGTCAGTGTTGGGGTGCCCGTGTCAGTTTTGGGGTGCCCGTGTCAGCGCTGGGGTGCCCGTGTCAGTTTTGGGGTGCCCGTGTCAGTGTTGGGGTNTGGGGTGCCCGTGTCAGTTTTGGGGTGCCCGTGTCAGTGTTGGGGTGCCCGTGTCAGTTTTGGGGTGCCCGTGTCAGCATTGGGGTCCCTGGGCAGTTTGGGGGTCCCGGGGCAGTTTTTGGGGTCCCGTGTCAGTGTTGTGGGTCCCAGGGCAGTTCTGGGGGTCCCATTGCAGTGTTGGGGTGCCCGTGTCGGCGTTGGGGTGCCCGTGTCAGTTTTGGGGTGCCCGTGTCAGTGTTGGGGTGCCCGTGTCAGAGTTGGGGGTGCCCGTGTCAGCATTGGGGTGCCCATGTCAGTGTTGGGGTGCCTGTGGCAGCGTTAGGGTGCCCGTGTCGGCGTTGGGGTGCCCGTGTCAGTTTTGGGGTGCCCGTGTCAGTGTTGGGGTGCCCGTGTCGGCGTTGGGGTGCTGGATGGCAGTTTTGGGGGTCCCTGTGTCAGTGTTGGGGTGCCCATGGCAGTTTTGGGGTGCCCCTGTCAGCACTGGGGTGCCCGTGTGAGCGTTAGGGTGCCCGTGTCAGTGTTGTGGGTCCCAGGGCAGTTCTGGGGGTCCCAGGGCAGTGTTGGGGTGCCCATGGCAGCGTTAGGGTGCCCGTGTCAGTTTTGGGGGTCCCGTGTCAGTGTTGGGGGTCCTGTGTCAGCGTTGGGGTGCCCGTGTCAGTGTAGGGGTGCCCGTGTCAGTTTTGGGGTGCCCGTGTCAGCGTTGGGGTGCCCGTGTCAGTGTTGGGGTGCCCGTGTCAGTTTTGGGGGTGCCCGTGTCAGTTTTTGGGGCGCCCGTGTCAGCGCTGGGGTGCCCGTGTCAGCGTTGGGGTGCCCGTGTCAGTTTTGGGGTGCCCGTGTCAGCGTTGGGGTGCCCGTGTCAGCGTTGGGGTGCCCGTGTCAGTTTTGGGGGTGCCCGTGTCAGTTTTGGGGTGCCCGTGTCAGCGTTGGGGTGCCCGTGNTGTCAGCGTTGGGGTGCCCGTGTCAGTTTTGGGGGTGCCCGTGTCAGTTTTGGGGTGCCCGTGTCAGCGTTGGGGTGCCCGTGTCAGTTTTGGGGTGCCCGTGTCAGTTTTTGGGGTCCCGTGTCAGTGTTGGGGTGCCCGTGTCAGCGTTGGGGTGCGCATGGCAGTTTTGGGGTGCCCATTGCAGTGTTGGGGTGCCCGTGTCAGTTTTGGGGGTCCCAGGGCAGTTCTGGGGGTCCCGTGTCAGTGTTGGGGTGCCCATGGCAGTGTTGGGGTGCCCGTGTCAGTTTTGGGGTGCCCGTGTCAGTGTTGGGGTGCCCGTGTCAGTTTTGGGGTGCCCGTGTCAGTGTTGGGGTGCCCATGGCAGTGTTGGGGTGCCTGTGGCAGCGTTGGGGTGCCCATGGCAGTGTTGGGGTGCCCGTGTCAGTTTTTGGGGTGCCCATGGCAGTGTTGGGGTGCCCATGTCGGCATTGGGGTGCCCGTGTCAGTTTTTGGGGTGCCCGTGTCAGCGTTGGGGTGCCCGTGTCAGTGTTGGGGTGCCCGTGTCAGCGTTGGGGTGCCCGTGTCAGTGTTGGGGGTCCCGTGTCAGTGTTGGGGTGCCCGTGTCAGTGTTGGGGTGCCCGTGTCAGCGTTGGGGGTCCCGTGTCAGTGTTGGGGGTCCCGTGTCAGTGTTGGGGTGCCCGTGTCAGTTTTTGGGGTGCCCATGTGAGCATTGGGGTGCCCGTGTCAGGTTTTGGGGTGCCCGTGTCAGTTTTGGGGTGCCCATTGCAGTGTTGGGGTCCCGTGTCAGTGTTGTGGGTCCCAGAGCAGTTCTGGGGGTCCCAGGGCAGTTCTGGGGGTCCCGTGTCAGTTTTGGGGTGCCTGTGTCAGCATTGGGGTGCCCGTGTCAGTGTTGGGGTGCCCGTGTCGGCGTTGGGGTGCCCATGTCAGTGTTGGGGTGCCCATGGCAGTTTTTGGGGTGCCCGTGTCGGTGTTGGGGTGCCCATGTCAGTGTTGGGGTGCCCGTGTCAGTTTTTGGGGTGCCCGTGTCGGTGTTGGGGTGCCCGTGTCAGTGTTGGGGTGCCCATGGCAGTTTTGGGGTGCCGCACCTCGAGCAGCAGGCGGAACAGGGCCAGCGGGGGCGGGCGCGCCGCCTGCAGCAGCCGCCAGATGCTCTGCGCCTCGTCCAGCGTCACCTCCAGCAGGTCCCCCTCCATCATCAGCTCCTCCAGCGGCCGCCGCGTGGCCTCGGCCAGCTCCAGCACCGGGCCCTGCAGCCGCGGCAGCGCCGCGCTCAGCGCCTCCAGCTCTGCGGGGACATGGGGACATCATGGGGACACCATGGGGACAGTGTGGGGACATGGACACGTGCCCTCGGCCAGCTCCAGCACGGGGCCCTGCAGCCGCGGCAGCGCCGCGCTCAGCGCCTCCAGCTCTGCGGGGACATGGGGACATCGTGGGGACACCANCTCGGCCAGCTCCAGCACGGGGCCCTGCAGCCGCGGCAGCGCCGCGCTCAGCGCCTCCAGCTCTGCGGGGACATGGGGACATCGTGGGGACACCACAGTGACACAGTGACACAGCGTGTGTCCCCATTGCCAGCTCCAGCACGGGGCCCTGCAGCCGCGGCAGCGCCGCGCTCAGCGCCTCCAGCTCTGCGGGGACACCATGGGGACATCATGGGGACACAGACATGTTCCCATTGCCAGCTCCAGCACGGGGCCCTGCAGCCGCGGCAGCGCCGCGCTCAGCGCCTCCAGCTCTGCGGGGACATTGTGGGGACACCATGGGGACACCATGGGGACACCACAGTGACACAGTGACACAGTGTGTGTGCCCTCGGCCAGCTCCAGCACGGGGCCCTGCAGCCGCGGCAGCGCCGCGCTCAGCGCCTCCAGCTCTGCGGGGACATGGGGACAGTGTGGGGACACCATGGGGACAGTGTGGGGACACCATGGGGACATGGACATGTGCCTTCGGCCAGCTCCAGCACGGGGCCCTGCAGCCGCGGCAGTGCCGCGCTCAGCGCCTCCAGCTCTGCGGGGACATGGGGACATCGTGGGGACACCATGGGGACACAGACATGTCCCCACTGCCAGCTCCAGCACGGGGCCCTGCAGCCGCGGCAGCGCCGCGCTCAGCGCCTCCAGCTCTGCGGGGACACCACAGGGACATGGGGACACCATGGGGACACCACAGTGACACAGGGACACAGCGTGTGTGCCCATTGCCAGCTCCAGCACGGGGCCCTGCAGCCGCGGCAGCGCCGCGCTCAGCGCCTCCAGCTCTGCGGGGACATCATGGGGACAGTGTGGGGACAGTGTGTGTGCCCATTGCCAGCTGCAGCACGGGGCCCTGCAGCCGCGGCAGCGCCGCGCTCAGCGCCTCCAGCTCTGCGGGGACACCACAGGGACATGGGGACATCGTGGGGACAGCGTGGGGACATGGACATGTGCCCTTGGCCAGCTCCAGCACGGGGCCCTGCAGCCGCGGCAGCGCCGCGCTCAGCGCCTCCAGCTCTGCGGGGACATGGGGACATCGTGGGGGCACCATGGGGACACCACAGTGACACAGTGACACAGCGGGTGTGCCCTCGGCCAGCTCCAGCATGGGGCCCTGCAGCCGCGGCAGCGCCTCCAGCTCTGCGGGGACACCGTGGGGACATCGTGGGGACACAGGGACAAGGGGACACAGGGCGTTCCAGCACCAGCAGCGCTGTGCTCGGCACCTCCAGCTCTGCGGGGACATGGGGACAGTGTGGGGACACCACAGGGACATTGGAACATGGGGACACAGGGTGCACTCAGCACCTCCAGCTCTATGGGGACACCATGGGGACACCACAGGGACATTGGAACATGGGGACACAGGGTGCACTCAGCACCTCCAGCTCTGTGGAGACATCGTGGGGACACCACAGGGACCTTCACAGACCCACAGGACTCCCCAGAATCGCTGAGCTCACCAGGGATCCAGTGGGATCCCCAGATCCCTCTGTCCCTCCCTGGATCCCTCTGTCCCTGCCCATGGGATCCCCAGATCCCTCTGTCCCTGCCCATGGGATCCCCTGGATCCCTCTGTCCCTGCCCATGGGATCAGAGGCGTCTCCCTACAGCCCTGATTCCCACCTCACCCGGGCAGGGGTCGTTCTTCTCCGGGCGGGGGCGTCCCAAATGGTTCTCCACACTACTTGCGGGGGGATGTAGAGCGAGAGTGTTCTGGGGGCTCAGCTCTGCCCCAGCCCCAAATAACACCCTGCTGTAACCACCACAAAAACACCGCAATAACCCCAAACACACCCGGTAACCACCCAAACCTGCCCTGGAGCCCCAAACGACCCAGGACGCTCCCACTTTCCCCTAAACCTTCCACTCAGTCTGCTCATTGCGGCTGGCCTTGCCACAGGGCCCTGCACTCACCAAATTCCCCCTACAACTCCCATACAATCTCTCCCTAAACCCCCATAATTCCCCCCAAATCACCGTAAATCTCTCTAAGATCTCCCTCAAATCTTCTCTAAAACCCCATAATTCCCACATAATCGTCCACCTTGCGTCCTCTCATACAGCGCCTCACACAGGGCGCGACACCCCAAATCACCCCAATCTCCCTTGAATTCCCTGCAAAAACGCACCTTGGTCTGACTTGCATTGTGGCTGGCCTCTAGCGAGCAGGGCTCTCATCACCTATGTTGCCGATGTTGGTAGGCAGCCGGTGCCGCACAGGCCCTCGAACACCCAAATACACCCCCAAATCTTCCCTAATACTGCCTAGATTTCCCTGCAGATCTCCCCAAAACGCTCCCATATCATTTCCCCTATACATGCGCCTCTACCTTGGTCTGCTCATTGCAAGCTTTAGGTGCCATCAGGTAGCGGCGCAGTCGGCTTGTGGTGCAGAGCGAGTGCTGCAGGCGCCTGACACGGACAATCAATTCCCGGCCAAATTCCCCCAAATCTCCACTCATTCCCCCCAAAAACCCACCTTGTCTGCTCAGTGCCGGCTTGGCCTCGCGCAGGGCTGCCGTTCCCCGTCAGCCGTGGTGCAGCCGGTTGCCGCAGGCCCTGATCAACCCGAACATCTCCCTTAAGAAACTGCCATATCTCCACAACGATCTCTCCTTAAAGACCCAGATCATTTCCCTCATAATTTGTCCCACTTGGGTCTGGCTCGATTCGGCTGGCTCGCGCAGGGGCTCACGTCAGCCGTCCGCCGTGGTGCAAGCCGGTGCCTGCAGGGCTGACACCCAAAATTGCCCCAATCACGCCCCAAACCACCCCAAATAGAATCTCCTAAAACTACCGATAATTTCCTTCAAATCTGCCCAAAAACTCCCAATCATTTCCCGCATGAATAGCCCACTCTTGGTGTCCTGAGTCGTTGCGCTGGCCTCACACGGGGCCGCTGACAACATAATAATCCCCCCACTCACCACACCCAAATCCCCCCCAAATCTCCGCTAATTCCCCCAAAACCTACACCTTGAGTCTGCTCGTTGCGGCTGGCCTCGGGCATCCGTCCCCGTCGCCGTGGTTGCAGCCGGTGCGCCGCCAGGGCCGCTCACAGGGCGCTCGCACACCGGTTCGCGGGACACGCCAGGAGCTGGCGGCTACCGTCCTGCCCAGGTGATGGCCCTGTCGGTGAAGGCACTGCACGGGCCTCGACCTCAGGCAGCCGCACCGGCGCTTTCTGCGAGGCACCCGCAGCGCCAGGATGGTCTCGGGCGCGGGCTAGCCGCGGCGGTGGCATCAGCGCGCACAGGATCTTGGCGTGCCGCCACGTCGCCCACCAGGAAGCCCGGCGACGGCTTCTGGGACGCCCAGGCGGGCGCAGGCCACAGCAGGACCGTTGGAAACCAGTCCCGGAATGCAAAGAAGCTGGACTTGCGCATGCCCTGGACCCCGAGGGCTGCCTCGACAGCACGATGGGAGGGCCCGGGGCCCGGCTAGGGGGCGGCGCGGCCTTGTCTGGGCGTTGGCGGTGGCGCGGAGCGCAAGCATTGCCTCCTTCTCCTTCTGCTACGCCCTTCTCTTGAACGGACGATTCTGGGGGCAGAACAACGAGACATGGTAGGCGGGTGAGAGTGTGTGACACCCCACCACAGAAGCCCACTGAGTACCTCCTGCCTGCTCCTTCTCCTTCTGCTCGCCCAATCCGCTTGAATCGCCAGCGATTAGGGGAATCAGGGGTGAGAGGGGACCAGGTCAGGGGACAGAGGATTGGGGGTGACAGGGACTGGGGGGTGAACAGGGCAGTTGAATCCACACGCCCAAGCCCTGCAGTGCCTCCTTTCTCTCTGCTTTCCCCTCCTTGAAGCCACGATCTGGGGGGACACAGATTAGGGGTTAAGGCTGTGACTTCGCACACCCTAAAGCCCTAAATGCCAAAATATGGGAGTGGGAAGAGCAGGGGGGTGACGCAGGGGACTGGGAAATCTTGTGTGGTTCTTCCTCTGCTACTCCCAAAGCCTGAGTGCCTCCTTTCTCCTTCTGCTTGCCTCTCCTTGACGCCACGATCTGGGGGGCGAACAGGGGTGAGAGGGGAGGAGGGGACAGGAGATTGGAGGGGGTGACAGGGATGGAGTGCTTGACAGGGTGTGACCCCACGTCCAATACAGCCCTGAAGTGCCCTCCTTCTACTATCTGCTATATGCCCTCCCCTTGACGCCAACGATCTGGGTGGGACAGAACAGGGGTGAGAGAGTACAGGAGGGAGACAGAGATTGGGGGGTGACAGGATGGGGGTGACAGGGTTGTGACCCTCCACCATCAAAGGCCATGAGCGCCCTCCTTCTATTCTGCCTCGCTCCTACTTGGAACTAGCCACGATCTGGGGAGATCAGCGGGTCCATAGGGACAGGAGGGGACAGAGATTCGGGGGTGACAGGGACTGCGGGTGCAGTGGTTGTGACCCCCCACACCCCAAAGCCGACTGAGCGCCCTCCTTCTCCTTCTTGCTTGCCCTCACTTGAAACGCCACGGGATCTGGGGGACAGAACAGGGGGGGACACACAAGGTGGACCCCCACCCCAACGAGCCCTGAGTGCCTCTTCTCCTTATCTGCACTCGCCCAACCTTGAACGCACGATCTGGGATGAGTCGTTAGACGGGGCGAGGGGAGACAGAGGAGGATTGAGGGGACGGTGACAGGGACTGGGGGTGACAGGAGCTAAGTGATCCCCACCCAAAGCCTGAGGCGTCTGCTCCTCCTTCTTCTTGCCCTCACTTGACGCCACAATCTGGGGACACGTTTGGGGGTGATCAGGATGTGACTCCCACTCCTAAATGCCGCTGGAATGCCCAAATTATGGGGTGGGAAGAGCAGGGGGTGATGAGGGGACAAGGGGTTGGGAAATTTGGGTGCCCCCACAGCCAAAGCGCCTGAGCGTCCCTCCATTCTCCTGTTGCTCACGCCTCCTTGAACGCCACGATCTGGGGAGGGACAGAACAGGGCGTGAGAGGGACAGGGAGGGATCAGAGATTGGGGGTGACAGGGCACTGGGGGGTGACGAGTGTGACCCCCACCCACAAAGCCTGAGCGCCCTCCTTTCTCCTTCTTGCTTGCCCTCTTTGAACGCACAATACTGAGGGGACACAAATTGAGGGTTCAGAGTGTGACTCACCACGCTAAAGCTGAAATGCCAAAATATATGGGTCGGGGAATAAGTAGGGGGTGAGAGGGGACAACAGGATTGGGGATAAATCTGGTGTCTGCTACCCCAAAGCCCTGATGTGCCGCTCCTTCTCTTCTGCTCACGCTCCTGAACGCCACGGATCTGGGTGGGGGAGAGCAGGGTGTGAGACGGGACAGGGACCTTGGTGGGGTGACGGTGTGACCCCCACAACACTAAAACCCCGGAATTCAAAAATATGGAGGGCAATTGGGGAGTTGTGAGAAGGTGGACAGGGATGTGGGGAAATGTAGGTGGTACTTCACCAAAGCCTGAATGCCAAGATGTGGGGGGAAGCGAGTGGGGTGTGAATGGTGACAGAGATTGGGGGGAAATGTGGCTGCCCCCATCCACGATACCGCCTGAACCCTACCAATACTGGAGGGAAATTGTGAGTGTGAGAGGTTGACAGGACTGGGGATTGTGGTGTGCCCCCCACTCCCAAACCCCCCAGTCTTAGGAGAAACAAGAACATGTACCGGGATAACAGCAACCGAGTCGGATGCGGAATCCCCCACACTCCAACACCCAATCCGGGAAGGTAGGCACAGCAGGGACGGACCACGTGCCAGTGGCTGGGGATCCCAGGGTGCCCCGCCACATGCCGCCCTGCTCACCAATCAAGCCCGGGTCTCCGCAGGTCGCCTGCGCCGCAAGCCCCACAGTCTACTCGCGTCCTGAGCCGTACAGTCCCTGGGGCTCCTGCCGCCATATTGAAGACATCTTGGCTGCTGTCCGAGCCGTGCGTCAGCACAAGGGACACAGCACCTGGGGATCCACTGAGAGGGTCATGGCGGGCCTGCCAGACCGCCCCGGCCCCCTAGACCCCCCCAGCCACCTTCGAGCAGTTGGTGTAGCAGTGAGTTCCTTCTTGAGAGGTGCGGGAGGCCTTGTCCCCCAGGAGTGCGTGGTGCCACACCTGCACCTCGAGCTGCCGAAGCTCGCTCCAGGCGCACGAGGAGGTCCCGGCCCATCGGCCACCAAGCCCTCCAGGGTATGCCTAGGCACGGGTTAATGGTCACCGTATTCTGAGGGGACAGTGACTAATGGTGACATGGGGAACAGCCACCAAGCCCTCCAGAGTATCCAGGCATGGGTATATGGTCACCGTTTCGTGGGAGGATGGGGTCAGGGGGACCTATGGGGACACGAGCCAACCAAGCCCTCCAGGTCATCCAGGTCAATGGGGTAATGGTCACACGTTCTGAGGGACATGGGTCAGGAGTGACATGGGGGACACGGCCACAAAGCACTCCAGGTCATCCAGGATGTGGTAAGTGGTCACCGTTTGAGGGGACAGGGCGGCGGTACATGGGGACACATGTGGGACACGTGGGACTCCGGCCAGCCAAGCCCTCCAGGTCATCCAGCACGGGTTGTGTCACCCGTAGTCTGTTGGGGGACAGTGACATTGGGTGACATGCAGGTGACATGGGACACGGCCACCAAGCCATCCAGGGGTCATCCAGGCACGGTACAATGGTCAACCGTTCTGGGGACAGGGGGCAGGGGTGACATGGGGAGACCTGGGGACACAGCTATTGGGGACCACAGGCCACCAAGCCCTCCGGAGGTACATCCAGGCACGGGTAATGGTTCACCATTCATGGGGAAGGGCAGGGTCATGAGATGATCATGGGACCATGTGGGGACATGGCCAACCATACACTGTTCTGCGGAGACATGGGTCAGGAGTGACATGGGGACTGTAGGTACACGTGGCGGGACACGGCCACCAAGCCCGTCCAGTCATTCCCAGAGCAGGCGGTAGATTGGCACGTTCTGAGGGGACAGTGACATGGTGACATTGGGGACGACAGCGGCACCAAGCCTCAGGTCATCCAGCATATGGAATTGGTTCACCGTGTCTGGGGGGACAGTGAACATGGGTGATATGAGGGACACGGCCACCAAGCCCCAGCATCCAGGCATGAGGTACATGGTCCCGTATCTGAAGGGAGACTCGGGGTCAGGGGGACATGGTGAACGTGTGGATACGGTCAGGGACACATGGGGGAGATGCCATTCAGGCCACCAAGCCTCCAAGGTCATCCAGGCATGGATATGGTCACCGTTTCTGAGGGACAGTGACAATGGGTGACATGGGGACACGGCCACAAGCCCTCCAGTCATCCGGCAACGGTTAATGGTTCACCGTTCTGGCGGGGTACAGTGGATCATGAGGTGACATGGATACACAGCACCAAGCCCTCAGTCATCCAGGCACGGGAATGGTGCACCGTTCTGGCGGGACAGTGGACATTTGGGTGACTATGGGACGACCGTGGGGACACAATGGGGCAACAATGGGAGATGCCATTCTCATTGGCCAGCCAGCCCTCCAGGTCATCCAGACACGGGTATGGTACACCGTTCTGAGGGACAGGGCAGGGGTGACATGGGACATGTGGGACACAGCAGGGGGACACAGCACCAAGCCTCCAGGTCGATCCAGGCACAGGTAACTTGGTCATGGTTCTGGGGGACAGTGACAATGGGTGACATGGGGATCACGTGGGGACACAGCCACCAAGCCCTCCAAGGGACAGGATGGGACACATGAGGTGTCTCTGTCGTATGGGCCAGGACAGGTGGACAATGTCAGGATCTATGGGGTCAGGGACACAGTGGAGGTATCCATGGTCCACCAGGACCAGGATGGGGACACAGGAGTGTCCAGCTATCCATATGCCAGGACACAGGGGTGTCCATGGGTGACGGATGGGGACACAGGAATGTTCCCCCATCATGGACAGGTCGAAGGACCGTTGAAATGTCCAGGATTCATGGGACAGGATTGGGGAACACCAGGTACATTAGGACAGCAGGGGTGGTGTGCCGAGGGAAGCCCAGGCAACTCAGGCAGGCTGTGCGTTCGAGGGGGTCCAGGGGAGTTCGACTCAAGGAGTCTCCAGGGGTCTCCAGGGTTCTAGGCCAGGGGTCCCAAGGGGTTCCCAGGGGGTTTCAGTCGGGGGTGTGTCGCTAAGGGGTTCCAGGAGGGTTCTCAGGTGCGCGGGGGCTCTCAGGGCTTGTCCCAGGGGGTTCCAGGGTGTCCCCAGGTGGGTTCCCAGGGGTCTCCAGGGTTCGGTCATACAATGGGTGGCCCAGGGGGGTTCCCAGAGGGTGTCCCAGGGGTCAGGTCTCGGCCAGGGGTCTCAGGTTCGGGGTGCCCAGAGGGGAGGTTTCCAGTGTGGGGGGTGGCCAGGGTGTCCAGGGGGTGTCCAGGATTCCAGGGAGGGGGGGGCAGGGGCGTCCCAGGGTTGTGCCCAGGGGTCTCAGGGTTGTACCCAGGTGGGTTGTCCCAGGGTGTTTTCTCAAAGGCTCGGGTTTCAGCCAGTACTGTCCAGGGATGTTCGCCATGGGCGGAGGTGTCTCCGGGGGGTTCCCAGGGTGGTCCCAGGCGGAGGTTCCCAGGGGTGCCCAGGGAGGTCTCATGAGGGGTCTAGGGGTTCCACAGGGGGTTCCCAAGGGAGTCTCAGGGTTATCTCCTCTCTT
>NDFG01000403.1:18051-34593 GCA_002167245.1 Sporophila hypoxantha | reverse complement strand
GAAAGTCTTTTTATGTTGCTGAAGTACATGGTGAGGTAAACTTGGAGTATTTTCCTTTAGAAAGTGTAAAAAATGGAGATCCTCATTTGTTATCCCAGAAATACAAAGTAAGTCCTGCAAACCGCCCGAATTCCATCATTTCAATTTTGAATTTTTGAATTTTCAAGAGCTAATTCTCCCTTGAAAAGCTGCTTTGAAATGCACTTGTGACAACCATTTTGTTCTTGCTTATTTCTAAGCTTCAAAATGAATTGAAAGCTGAGTTAATTTCCTGGAATACTTGACAGTTTGAAAAACTAACATCAAAGTGGAGGAGGGAGGAAGGAAGGAAGAGGGGAAGAAGGAAAGAAAAAGAAGAGAGAAAGATAGGAAAAGAGAAAAGAGAGAAAGAGAGAGAAGAAAGAAAGACCAGAAAACAGAAAGAAAGAAAGAAAGAAAGAGAAGAAAGAAAGAAAAGAAAAAAGAAAGAAAGAAAGGGAAAGGAAGAAAGAAAGAAAGAGAAAGAAAAAAGAAAAAAGAAAGTAAAAATGATAAAATATGTGGGAGGCGATGATAAAGAGCGAAGTCCGATACTAGATATAGTGCGCTCAATGAGAAAAAATATTTGTGAAACCAAACAGTCAACTCCTTGGATAGCATGTGTCAGAATGAATTCCGTTCTTTCTGTCTATCAATACTGACTAGCTGCGTACTGGCACAAATGAATCTACCATAGAGAATAGAATGGTTGGGTGGTTTGGGGAAAGCACCTTAAAATCACCTAATTTCAACCCCCCCGTCTTTGGCAGGACACCTTCCCACTAACCGCCTTAAGTTCAAAGAGCCCTTCAAGCGGCCTTGGAAACACTGCAGGAATGGGTCACCCACCACATGTTCCAACATGTCTGACAAGCCTCCTGGCAAGGAATTTCTTCCCAAACCAAAGGAAACATTTTCTCTTAGAGGTTTGAAGCCATCCATACTTTTCCATATTTTTGGTGCATGTATGCTTTTTGCCAACGGTTCACGGCTTCCCTGGTCAATTGTTAAATGTTAGATATTTGATATGAAGTTCTATATATCCTAAAGATTGCACCTTTCCTGTCGCGCGCGTCCCCATTTCTTCCCAAGCCACCCCTGCAGTCTTGAGTTGCAAGTACTCCGGCCGTTTTGTTACCAAATTTGATCTCAATCTTTGACCCCTTCCAGTGCTATGCCAACCCCCTGTCCATCACCCCTCCGCCCCTCTCCCCACCTAGAACTGTCCAGCTGGGCGGGGAAGTAAGGGCAATATACTCCCATATTCCCTACCACATTCATGCTCTACTGCTGATTGTCATTATCCGCGGCTGCAGGTTTCTTATTAATGATCATGATCTTCTCGTCTCTTGGCATCACTCCCTCCTAGCTGCAATATCTCATTCCGCCCCCCGGCCACTCTTGAAATGTTACTTCAGTCCCTCCCTCCGGGCAGCCCGAGCATTCCTTCAACTCGTACCCTTTTCCCCCTCCCCCGCCCAGAGAAAATGCCCCACTGCTGAGCCTGCCTGCCCTCCCGTCATCTTTATGCGACTCTCTTTCGCTGTCTAAAAGCTTGCCTTCAGGGCCCGGACCGAGGCACCTACCCCCATACGCCGGAGGCTCAGACCGAACTGTTTGTCTGTATGGTAAGACTCTAGCCAGAGCCTTCTAAGCATCCCAGCATCCTACACCCTGTGCCCTCTGAAGCTCATCTTGCCCTCCTCTGCTAGCGTCTTCAGCGACTGGAGAGCTCGCAACCAATTTGCCCAGAGGCTGCTCTCCCAGCGGCGAAAACACCTGCAGGACTCTGCTGATGACAGACTCCATGTGCTGCACTGGGGCTCAGACCATCTCTCTTGCAATGTTGAGGTATGCTCACCACTGTTGATCGTTCTTCCATTCCGGTACGTAAAAAATAGTGCAGGTTTCCTCAAAAGTACACTTGAATATGATCAAAGAAATTTTAAAGCCAAATGAATTGGAGAAAGGTTCCTAAAGCTGGGCCCGTGAGCCCCGCCCATGCGCTGAGTTAAATGCAACTGGGACACTTGCAGACATTGGTGGTCTATGGAGGAGCCCATGAAGAGCGCGAAGAGCCAACACGTGAGGGCGCGCACTACAGGAGTCATGCAAAGCCCTTGTAATCCTGCTCCTCTTATGCGTGCAGCATGTTCTCCATCTGCATACGCCCCCCCGAACAGGATTTCGAAAGAGCAGCGCACGAATTCTTGAGTGTGGATTGATCCCGCAGAGCTGTCAAGTCGCGCTTTATCACATATAGGAAAACAAAGAAATCTCGAAAGCGAAATTTGAAGATGACCAGCGTGAGATCTAATGGAGAATAGTTATAAGGAGATAGAACCCGCTGCGCGACCCGACAATATCCTGACTAGTAGCACACTCCCTTCTCTTCTATCCTCTCGTGCCTGCAGGTTTACATACAGTGAGTCTTAACACATGGCTCCTAGAACCCGTAAAAACAAAGAAGGAGGGTTGTATGATTCTGCAAAAAGTTCTCCCCAGTTTTTGAGGTAATCACTGTAAGCTCGTTGCCCCACAAACTAATTGATATTCTCAATCTGAGCTTCGTCATTGTATCATTTTTCTCCGGTTGTCTCAATAGACCTCAGCTGGCTATGATGGTAGGGGTTAGCTCCAGGAGTCTGTATCAGCATTACAATTAAATCGTTCATCCCATTCACATTGATGTCCGTTGATTGGTCCCCAAATACCCAGCAGGGAGTTTCAGTCGCCACACCACTTTGAAAAACGGATTGTCTGTATTACTACCAAGGTAGATTTACAAGAGTATGCCCCACTATTTTACAAATCTTTCCTTCTCTGTTATACAAATGTTCCAATTACTCATGCTTAAAATCCATCTTCAGTCTTTGCATGTTCCAGAAATTTGGTGTGTTCACCTTAAAAATTGCTCTGAGCTAAGCTCTCACCCTTCCATAGCCATCTTCGCCATTGAACCTCCACAAATCCAACATGGATAATCTCAATTCTGTTAGCAATCTCTTCAACAGTCCTACAAAAGTTCTTATCCGGCTTTGCAAGTTCCCCAATCGCGTAGTCTTTTACTGTTTGTACAATTCAGCTATCTTTTACTCTTTCTCTGTTCTTTCTTCTATGTCTCTTAATCTCCTTTTCTTTTTTCATCCTCTCAAATTTTCCCTTAGGCCTGGTCCCGTTTACCTCGTAGCTGGGTATTTTATTATCATCTCTTTCAAAACAAAAAAACCTCATATGAGGGCAAAACTGATTACCATGGGATAAGGAGCTCGTCCCATTATATCCCAAATTTTCCCTATCCAATACATCTTTCCCTTTAAACACAAATATCTATTTAAAGCTGCTCTGCATTGTTATAGGCAGAACTAACATATGGCCCGTGGTTCCACAAACACAGACCATCTGCTCCCTAATCCACACCAGGGTGATTGCAATAGTCACAAATGTTGAAATTGCTGGGGCTGTTTTTGTCCTGTTTGTTTTTCATTGCCATCCCTTTTATTTCTTGAAACTCTGTCCAATGTTGCGTTCTGCTTTGGGCAACGTCCAGGTACCAGAATATGACAGTGAAAATAAAATCCTCAGGAAGCTACCTCGCACCTTTTCTCAAGGCCCCTTGGTTGCCAACCAAGCCAGAGCCATCTTCTCCGTAGCAAAGTAAGATGCCCAGGGATCCTAGTCACGTGGTGTTTATTTCTTGGCACCCATAGCCCCACCAGTTGCTGTCTTCTTTAAATGCCATCTCAATCTGGCGGGTTGGGAAAAAGATAATAAAAGTGGGGAAAGAACAGGGGGAAAAGTGAACACAGAACAAATAAAACCTATATTCCAAAATTTCCAGGCTTGCCAACCTCAATAAAATTACTAAATTTATTTTCTGCTTCAAAGGGCGGGAGTCATAAGTGCAGCCCCAATAGGCTTCTTCCCCACAACAACTATTCAATTATGAAAACATTGCTTCTATTAATATTATAAATTACTCATGCTCTTATTGCTCTTATACCAATATTAGCAAAACCAAGGATCAAGTTTCTTTATTTATCTAATTGCTGCTGAAGGCGGTCCCGTCTCCCAGTTTACAAAAGGTTCCCAAAAAAATCACTGCAAGGCGGGCGAGGGTAGCTGACTTAAATACATAACCAGTTGAGCAAACAAGGCAAAAGAAATTGCCACTGCGCTTCCCGCGTAGGACTCGCCACATGTGGAGGGAAAGGCAAAGGGTGGGACAAACAAGACAGAGCAAGGAGACAGCGGAACCAGTGTCTTACGGCGCGCCCCAACGGGTTGTCGGGGCTGGTCGCGGACCTTGGAAACCAAACAGGTGTAGCAATCTGAGCTCGCCCTCCTTGAACGCCACGATCTGGGGGGACACAGTATGGGGGTGACAGGTGTGTGACTCCCACCCTCTAAAGCCCTTGAATGCCAAAATATGGGTGGGGAAGAGCAGGGGGTGACGAGGGGACAAGGATTGGGGCAAATCTGGGTGTCCCCACCCCCAAAGCCTGAATTGCCATGATCTGGGGAGAGGAAGGGGCTTGTGAGAGGTGACAGGGACTGGCCCTGTTCACCAGGCGTAAAGAGTTGGCGTGCCCCCACACCCAACCCAAAGCCCCCTGACATGCCCAAAATCTGCCGGGGCGACAAGCAGTGGTGTAGACTGAGGTGACAGGTTGGTGGAAACTGGATGCGAGTGACCACCCCGACCCAAACCCCTGAACACCTGGACTCTGGAGGGACCATATTGGGGTCGCTCGGCAAGTGACAAGGACCTAGGGGAAACCGCCAGTTTAGGGAGAACAAGGAACATGACCGATAACAGCAACCGAGGTCGGATGCGGTGCCCCCCACCCCAAACACCCCAATCCCGGGGTGGGCACAGCAGGGACGGGACCAGTGCCAGTGCTGGGGRTCCCRGGGTGCCCCCCACWSCCTGCCCTGCTCACCACAGCCCCGGGGTCCCGCAGGTCCTGCGCCGACAGCCCCAAGCTCTCGGCGTCCAGCCGGTACAGCCCCGGCTCCTGCCGCCATTTGAGCCTCTTGCTGCTGTCCGAGCCGGCGTCAGCACAGGGACACAGCACCTGGGGGACACCACGAGGGGTCAGCGCCCTGCCAGGACCCCCCCAGGCCCCCCAGAGCCCCCCCAGACCCACCTCGAGCAGGGTGTAGCAGGAGTTCTTCTTGAGGAAGGTGCGGGAGGCCTTGTCCCGCCAGGAGTGCGCGGTGCCCACCTGCACCTCGAGCTGCCGCAGCTCCTCCAGGCGCACGGGCAGGTCCCGGCCCACGGCCACCAAGCCCGCCAGGGTATCCTAGGCACGGTAATGGGTCACCGTTTCTGGGGGACGAGTTGACGTATGGTACATGGGGACACAGCCACCAAGCTCCTCCAGGTCATCCAGCATTGGGTATATGTGTCGCACGTTCGTGGGAGGATGGGTCAGAGGGAACCATGGGGGACACAGGCCAACCAAGCCTCCAGGTCATCCAGGCAAATGGGGTAATGGTCACCGTTCTTGAGGGACATGGGTCAGGAGTGACATGGGGGACACTGGCCACCAAAGCCACTCCAGGTCATCCATGCATGGGTAATGGTCACCGTTCTGAGGGGGACAGGGGCGGCAGGATGACATGGCGGACACATGGGGACACGTGGGACTCCAGGCCACCAAGCCCATCAGGTCATCCAGCACGGGTATGTGGTCACCGTAGTCTGTTGGGGGCGTGACATTGGGTGACATGCAGGTGACATGGGGACAACGGCCCCAAGCCCTCCAGGTCATCCAGGCACGGGTACATGGTCACCGGTTCTGGGAGACAGGGGGCAGGGTGACATGGGAACGTGGGCGGACACAATTGGGGACCACAGGCCACCAAAGCCCTCCGGAGGTCATCCAGGCACGGGTAATGGTCAACCATTCATTGGGGACAGGGAGTGTCAGTGTAGTGATCGATGGGACCATGTGGGGACATGGCCACCATACACTGTTCTGCGGAGACGATTGGGTCAGGAGTGACAGTGGGCATGTAGGGACACGGCGCCGGGACACGGCCACCAACCCTCCAGTCATCCAGGCAGGGCGGTAATGGTCACCGTTTCTGAGGGGACAGTGACATGGTGACATTTGGGGACGACATGGGCACCAAGGCCCTCAGGTTCATCCATGCATATGGATGTGGGTCACCAGTTCTGGGGGACAGTGAACAATGGGTGATCATGGGGACGGCCACCAAGCCTCCAGTTCATCCCAGGCATGAGGTACATGGTCACCGTATCTGAAGGGAGACTCGGGTCAGGGACTATGGGAACGTGGGAACGGTCAGGCACATGGGGGAGATGCCTTCCATGGGCCACCAAGCCCTCCCAGGTCATCAAGGCATGGAATATGGTCACCGTTCTGAGGGACAAGTGACTAATGGGTGACATGGGAGACACGGCCACCAAGCCCTCCAGGTCATCCAGGCACGGGTAATGGTCACCGTTCTGGGGGGACAGTGACATGGGTGACATGGGGACACAGCCACCAAGCCCTCCAGGTCATCCAGGCACGGGTAATGGTCACCGTTCTGGGGGGACAGTGACATTGGGTGACATGGGGACACGTGGGGACACATGGGGACACATGGGGAGATGCCATTCCATGGCCACCAAGCCCTCCAGGTCATCCAGACACGGGTAATGGTCACCGTTCTGAGGGGACAGGGGGCAGGGGTGACATGGGGACATGTGGGGACACAGGGGGACACAGCCACCAAGCCCTCCAGGTCATCCAGGCACAGGTAATGGTCACTGTTCTGGGGGGACAGTGACATGGGTGACATGGGGACACGTGGGGACACAGCCACCAAGCCCTCCAAGGGGACAGGATGGGGACACAGAGGTGTCCTCTGTCCATGGGGCCAGGACAGGGATGGACAATGTCCAGGATCTATGGGGACAGGGACATGGAGGTATCCATTGTCCACAGGGACAGGATGGGGACACAGGAGTGTCCAGTGTCCATGCCAGGGACACAGGGGTGTCCATGGGGACAGGATGGGGACACAGGGATGTCCCCCATCCATAGGGACAGGTCAAGGACGTGAAATGTCCAGGATCCATGGGGACAGGATGGGGACACCAGGACAAGGACACAGGGGTGTCCGAGGGGACAGCCCAGGCACTCAGGGCTGTGCAGTGAGGGGTCCCAGGGGTTCCCAGGAGTCTCAAGGGTCCCAGGGGTCTCAGGGGTTCCCAGGGGTCCCAGGGGTTCCCAGGGGGTCTCAGGGTGTCCTAGGGGTTCCCAGGGGTCTCAGGTGTCCCGGGGGGTCTCAGGGTGTCCCAGGGGTTCCCAGGGTGTCCCAGGGGTNCAGGGTGTCCCAGGGGTTCCCAGGGTGTCCCAGGGGTTCCCAGGGGTCTCAGGGGTTCCCAGGGTGTCCCAGGGGTTCCCAGGGTGTCCCAGGGGTTCCCAGGGGTCTCAGGTGGTCCCAGGGGTTCCCAGGGGTCCCAGGGTGTCCCAGGGTGTCCCAGGGATTCCCAGGGGGTCCCAGGGTGTCCCAGGGGTCTCAGGGTGTCCCAGGGTGTCCCAGGGTGTCTCAAGGGTCCCAGGGTGTCCCAGGGGTTCCCAGGGTGTCCCGGGGGTTCCCAGGGGTCCCAGGGGTTCCCAGGGGTCCCAGGGGGTCTCAAGGGTCTCAGGGGGTCCCAGGGGGTCCCAGGGGGTCTCAGGGGTTCCCAGGGGTTCCCAGGGGTTCCCAGGGGTTCCCAGGGGTTCCCAGGGGGTCCCGGGGGTCCCTGGGGTGCAGAGCCCACCTGGATCTCCTCGACGTCGGCGATCCAGGCCCGGGCCTTGCCCAGCGCCTCCTTCAGGGCCTGGATGTTGGGCAGCAGCGCCGGAATGTTCTCGGCCTCCTTGATGATGGCAGCCAGCGTGGCCGGGGGGTGCTTCTGCCTGCGGGGGGGCAGAGCCAGGAACCTGAGACCCCTGAGACCCCCATACCCGAGTATCCCCAACAGACAATACGATAGACCCACACACTGAGAGCCCAGAGATCCTGAGGACCGCTGAGATTCCCTCTGACACCTACCAGAGATCGTCCCCCTGGCCCCACAGCCATGGACCCCAGAGATTCCGAGACTGCCCAGAGATCGCACCTGGCACCCCAGAGCCCCATAAGCTTTTAATAGCCATAATGCTGGAGCCCAGACCCTTCATCCCCACATGCCCAGTAACAGCCCGACCCTTTGATCTCCACCCAGGGGACAGAGGAGCTCAACAGCCACCAGCTCCCTCTCCTCTCAGGTGCAGCCCCTCAGCCCTTATCACTTCTCTGGGGAATTTGGCTTCCAGCCCTTTATCTCCCCTGAGGAGTGGGTCCGCGCCTTCACGGAGGATCACATAGCTCAGCCTTTCTCTCCCCTTAGGGAAGGCTCTCAGCGCCTTTTTCCCGCCCTGGGATGGGTGTCTCTCCTCTTTGGATGGCTCCACCACTTGTATCTCCCTGGTTAGGGGGTCTTCTCCCCCTGGGTCAGGGTCTTCACCCCCCGGGGATGGCTTCAGAGCTCTTTATTTCCCTTGGCAAGTTCCAGCCCCTTTATCTCTCCCTGGGTCGGGTCTCTCACCTGTAGACATGGCTCAGCCCTCTTTATTCCCCTGAGGAGGGGTCTCCCCCTCGGGACAGTGCACCCTTATCTGCCCTTAGGAAGGCTCAGCCTTTTATCTCCCCCTGGGTTGGGGTCTCTCCCCCGGGGATGGCTCAGCCCTTTAATCTCTCCTTTTGGAAGATAGTCCAGCGCCCTTTATTCCCTTGGGGGAAGCTCCAGGCCTTTATTCTCCATTTGGGGACAGTTTTTCCATGCCCTTTAAATATTCCCCTGGGAGATGTCATCCTTGCTTGGGATGTCCAGGCCCCTTTTTATCCCCTGAGGAGGGTGCTCCCTCTGGAAGCTCAGCCCCCTTATCTTCCCCCGTGGGTGGGGGTCTATCTCTGCCCTTGGGATGGCTCCAGCCCTTTCTCTCCTAGGGAAGGCGTCAGCCCTTTTATATCCTCTGGATTCAGGGTCTCCCCTCCCCTTGGGAGAGGCTCCACCCCTTTTATCTACCCTTGGGGACAGCTCCAGGCCCTTTAGCTCCCCTGGGACTAGGTCTCTCCTCCTTTGACAGCTCCACCCTTATCTCTCCCTTATGGAAGTTCCAGCCCATTATCTCCCCTGAGAGGGGTATCTATCCTGGGAAGGGTAGGCCCCTTATATCTCTCTTGGGGAACACTGCAGTCCCCTTTATCTCCCCTCGAGGATGGCTCAGCTTTATCTCCCTGGTTTAGGGGTCCTCCCGCCGGGTGGCTCTCAGCCCTTTATCTCCCCCTGGATCAGGGTCTCTCCCCACGGAAATGGTCAGCCACTTCAGCTCATATACAGGGCACTCCCACTGGGAACAGTTCAATGAGCCCCATATCTCTCCCTGGAACAATCAGCCCCATTAATCGTTCCCCTGGATCAGGGTCTCTCCGCCCTGGGGTCGGGGTCTTCCCCGGGGAGATTCCTCCACCCTTATCTCCCTTGGGACAGCTCCCAGCCCTTTATCTCCCTGGGGACAAGTAGCCCTTTATGCTCCCTTTTGGGGAACAGTTCAGGCCCTTATCTCCCTTGGAGTAGGTCTCTCCCTTTGCGCTGGTCTCCACCCTTTATCTACCCCCTAGGAGGGGTTCCCCCCTCGGGATGGCTCAGCCCTATCTCCCCCTGGGTTGGGTCTCTTGCCCTCCGGGGGATGGCTCAAGCCCCTTTTATCATCCGCCTGGGTTGGGGTCTCTCCCCGGGTGGTCCAGCCCTTTATCTCCCTGGTTGGGGTCCTCGCTCCTGGGATTAGTCCAGCCTCTTGTATCTCCATTTGGATTAAGGGCCTGCCAGCCATTATCTCCCTGGGTCGGGGTTCTCCCCCGGGATTGGTCAGCGCCCCAGACTGGCTCGAGGCAACATGATCTGGGCCTTCTCCTCCCACGCTGAGGGGCGATGTCAAGCAGCTCTGCAGCTCGCCATGGCACCGTACACTGGCGGGCTGGGGCCACGAGTGCGGCACGGCCGTGGGATGAGGCCAGCGCATGACGGGCAGGCACGCGGGGCGCGCGGCGAGCGCAGCGGGACCGTTCACCTCCTCCAGCCAGGCGCCTGCGCAGCTGCCGCTCCAAGCCGCCGCCCTGCGGGCACCTCACGCCCAGGCGCTGCCTCCGAGCTCCACGCGAGCTTCTCTGCAGGGCCCCGAGCACCGGCGGGGGATGGCCAGCGGCGGCCCGTGGACTCTCGCCTGGAAGGCTTCCACATCGGTCCATGCAAGGGCTAGGGGACAGGGACAGTGTTGGGACAAATATATCGTGGGGACAGTGTGGGACAATCATGGGACAGTGTTGGAATCTCCAGATGAGTCCACCCCCCTCGGCATGCAAGGCTTTCCACTCGTCCAGCAAGGGCCGGGGGACAGTGTGGGGAACGTAGGACATGGGGTTAGGGACAGCACAGGGGACTGATGGGGACATCATGGGGACAGCAGGTGACAGGGTGATCAGGTGTGGGACACAGTTCATGGGGACTAGTGGTGGGAATACATGGGGACAGACAGGGGAGCAATGTGGCATAATTCATGGGAAGACAGGGGACAGTGTGGACATATGGGGAACAAGAACAGGGGAACAGTGTGGACATCAATGTGGACAGAATAGGGCGAGTGTGGATTTCATGGACAGTGTGGGCACTACCCCAGAGATCCAGCCCCTCAGCCTGGAAGCTTGCCACTCGTATCTCACGCAGGCGTGGGAGGGACATGGGAAGGTGTGGGACATCATGGGGACAGGTGGAACATCATGGGGAACAGACAGGGGACAGTGTGGGAACATTAATGGAAAGTGACAGACACGGGGACAAGTGATGGTGGAACATCATGGAACATGTGTGGGTACGATCATAGGGGACACTAGGGACAAGGGACAAGTGTGGGGACACATGGGGAAGTGTATATGGAATCCTGGGGACCCAGGGAGAATGGAGGGTCAAGGGACAGTGTAGACCTATCAGGGGACCAGTGGTGGGACCTCTGTGGGGACAGGACAGGGAAAGTGTGGGACCACCAGAAGATCAACCCCCTCAGCTGGAAGGCTTTCATCGGTCCAGCAGGCCTGGGGGGACACGGGGACGGGATCAGTGTGGATATGCATGGGGACTAGTGGTGGGATCATCATTGGGGACAAGTGGTGGGGAATCATAGGTGAATGTGTGGGACATCATGGGACAGTGTGGGACAGACCAAAGCTCACCCCCCTCGGCTGGAAGGTTCCACTCGTCCAGCAAGGGCCTGTCGGGGGGACGGGGACAGTGTGGACATCGGGGACAGTGTGGGACATATGGGGACAGTGTGGACATCATGGACAGTGTGGACATTCATGGGACAGTGTGGGACATCATGGAAGACAGACAGGGGGACAGTGGTGGGACAGCCCAGAGAACCTACCCAGCCTCGGCCTGGAACAGGCTTCCACTCGGTCCAGCAGGCTGGGGGGATCA
The DNA here is from genome assembly GCA_002167245.1 of Sporophila hypoxantha. NCBI lineage: Eukaryota > Metazoa > Chordata > Aves > Passeriformes > Thraupidae > Sporophila > Sporophila hypoxantha. The sequence goes on along the minus strand of NDFG01000403.1, from coordinate 23,054 downwards.
GGACAGTTGGGACAGGTGGGGACAGACAGCGGGACAAGGTGGGATCATCATGGGGACACAGGGGACGGGCTCATGTGGTGGGGACATTCATGGGGACACATCATGGGGACAGTGGGGTGGGACAGCAGAGGGACAACGGGGTCAGGGACAGACAGGGACTAGTGTGAACATAGAGGGACATGGCACTGGGGAAAGTGGGGATAGTAACCTGCGATACTTAATGCAACACCCGTGGGACACATGTGACATCCCATGTGACCCCCAGGTGACCCTGTGTGACCGTGTGGACCCCGTGACCTGTGTGGACCCCGTGTGACTGTGACGCCCGTGTGTGACCCGTGTGACACAGTGTGACCCCGTGTGACCCTGTTCGTGACACCCCTGTGACCCCGTGTGACGTCCTGGACCCCGTTGACCCTGTGACCGTGTCAACTGCACGTCCCCGATCTGGGGTGCCATCTACGCCATTGTGACACCAGTGTGACACTCCCAGGAAACAGTGTGACGCGTGTGACCCGTTGACGCCGTGTGACCCTGTGTGACCCGTGTGACCCCGATGTGAACACTGCAGGTTACCCGTGTGGACTACCGTGTGACCCGTGTCCCACTGCATCGTCCGCCGATCTGGTGCATCACGTCAGTGGACACATGTGTGACACAGTGGTGACCGTTGACCCCTGTGACCTGTGTGACCGTGTTGACCCGTGTGGACCCCGTTGACCCTGTGACCCGTTCCCACTGCAGCAGTCCAGATCTGGTGGCATTCACGCAGGGCAGTTGGTTCATCTGCTCCGGAACGCCCGCGAGCTTCCTCCAGCGTCAGCGGCCGGCGGCGCGGGACCTGCGGGACAGAGAGGGGACACTGGGTGGCAGAGGGACACTGAGGGACAGGGACAGAGAGGGGACGACTTGAGGGGACAGGCGAACAAGCTGAGGGGACCTGGGACAGAGAGGGGACCACTGGGGGACAGGGACAGAGATGGGACCACTGAGGGAGGACACTGAGGGGACAGGGACAGAGAGGGGACCCTGCGGGGACAAGGACAGAGAGGGGACACTGAGGGGACAGAGAGGGACAGGGACCGCGGGGACATGAGAGGGGACACTGTGGGACAGGGACAAGCTGAGGGGAACACTGAGGGGACAGGACATTGCTGGGAGACTCTGGCGGGAGGTGACCAGAGAGGGGACACTGTGGGGACATGGGAACAGAGTGGGACAGCTGAGGGATCCAGGGACAGAGAGGGGACACTGAGGGGACAGACCACCTGAGGGGACACTTGGAGGGACAGGGAAGATGAGGGCGGAGCACTGCAGGACAGATGAGGGACGCCTGCGGGGATCAGGGACAGAGAGGGGACACTGAGGGACAATGAGGGGACAGGGAACATTGCTGGGACCCTGCGGGGACAGGGACACTGAGGGGACACTGTGGGACAGGGACAGTTGCTGGGACCCTGCGGACAGTAGAGGGAAGGGACGAGAGGGACACTTGAGGGGAACAGGGACATGGGGAGGGACACTGTGGGGACAGAGAGGGGACACTGAGGGTACAGGAGAGGGACACTGGAGGGGAAGTGGACACTTGAGGGGACACTAGAGGGGACAGGGACATTGAGGCTGGGGACCCTGCAAGGACAGAGAGGGACAATACTGAGGGGACAGGGACATGTGGTTGACACTGGAAGGGGACAGGTGACACTGAGGGGGACACTGAGGGACAGAGAAGGGGACCCTGAGGGGGAACGAGGGGCAGGTGACAGAGAGGGTGAACATGAGGGGACAGAGAGGGGACACGGAGGGGACCTGCGGGGGACAGAGAGGGGAAACTGAGGGGGACAGGGGACAGAGAGGGGACATCTGGAGGACAGAGACATTGGCTGGGACCTGCGGGACAGGACACTGAGGGGACACAGAGGGAACAGGGACACTCTGGTGACACTGCTGGTGACAGCTGAGGGACACTGAGGTGACACTGAGGAACAGGGAACTGTGGGTACACTGTGGGGACATGGGTGGGTGACAACTGAGAACAAGGACACTGTGGGGACACTCCTGTGTACACTGGAGGGGACACGATGAACAGGGACAAGCCGAGGGGACACCTGGTGACACTGGAGGTGACAGCTCTGTGACACCGGAGGGACATGGCCGGTGAACGGGGACGCCTGTCTCCTGGGAGCTGATGATCCCCAGGGCCGTCGAGACGCAGCGCTTCGCCTGGCCTCAGGAGACCTTGAAGGCGGTGCAGCATCTCGTTCTCGTGGGGAACTTGCGCTCGCCTCCGATCAGCGCACGCAGCCTCCCAATGCGCTGCCGGAACGTGCGGGGTCAAGGCCGGGTCCGGGCCGGCTCTGAGCGCCAAAACCCTGAGAGCCCCAAGAACCCCGAGAGCCCCCTAAAACCCCCCAAAACTCTGAGAGCCCCTACAAAACGCCCTGAGGAGCCCCAAAAACCCCCCAAACCCCTGGAGAGCCCCTAAACACCCCCAAAAACCCTGAAGCCCAAACCCAAAACCCCTTAGAGCCAAAACCCTGAGAGGCCCCTAAATCCTGAGAGCCGCCAAAACCCCTCAGAGCCCCAAAACCTCAGAGAGTCTCCCTAAAACCTTGGGTTCCCCCTAATTACCCCAAGAACCCCTGAGAGCCCCCCACCTCACTGAGTAGCCCGAAAAAATCCCCTTGGGAAGCCCCCTAAAGCCCCCAAAAACCCCTGAGAGGCCCCATAACGCCCCCGGGGAGCCTCAAAGGCCTTGTAGTCCCCCAAAAAACCCCTTGGGATTTCCTATAAACCCCCTGAGCCGCCCCACACCCCTGAGTGCCCAAACCCCGCCTGAAGAGCCCCCCAACTCCATTGGGATTCCTCTAAACCCCACTGAGAAGCTTCCTAAACCGCCCCTTGGATCCCCTAAACCCCCGAGAGCCCCCAAAAACCCTGAGAGCCCTAAAACCCCTTGGGACGCCCCAAACCCCTGAGAGCCCCCAAACTCCTTGGGTTCCCTAAACCCCTGAGACCCTAAAGACCCCTGAGTGCCCCCAAACTACCTGACGTACCGCAAACCCTGAGAACCCAAACACCGGGTCCATTGGGGATTGCCCCAACATAGCCTTGATTCTCCCCTCCTGAGCGAGCCCAAACCCCTTGGAGCCCAAAACTCCCTGAGAGCCCCAAACACTGGGATTCACTCCAATAAGCCCCCTGAGGAGCCCCCCAACGACCCGGGAAGTCCCCATAACCCCTGTAGGGAGCGCCAGAAGACGCTGGGATTCCCAAACCCCCTGGAGCCCCCCAAAAACACCCCTTGAGAGCCCCAAATCCCTCTGAGAGCCTCCCAACCCATTGGGATTTTACCAAAACCCCCTGAGAGCCCCCCAAGACGCACCCGGGAGCCCCAAAAGCCCCCTCGAAGAGTCCCGCCAAAAACCCCCCCTTGGGAGCCCCAAACCCCATTGGATTCCCTCATACTCCATGAAGCCCCGAATTGCACCCGGGGAGCCCAAATCCCTTGGGAGCCCAAAACCCTTTGAAGAGCACCTAAAAGCCCTGATGAGCCTCCAAAACCCCCCTTGGGAGCACCCAAACAGCCCCTGGGGAATTCCCCAAAATGCCCTTGGATCCAGAATCCCCTTGGCAGAGCCTCCCCAAAAACCCCTTGGGATTCCTCCAAAACCCTCCTGAGAGTCTCCAAAAACCCACCTTAGAGCCCCCAGAAACACCCTTGAAGAGCCCCATACCCCCCTTGGAGCCCCAAAACCCCTGGGGATCCCCCAAAACCTCCCTGAGAGTCCCCAAACCCCCTTGAGAGCCCCCAGAAATCCCTTGAAATTCCCAAAAACCCCCAGGAGGCCCAACCAAAAACCCCTTGAGAGCCCCCCTAAAACCCCTTGGGATTCTGCCCTAAACCCCCTGAGAGCCCCCCAAACCCGCCCAAAATCCCCTGAGATGCCCCTAAAATCCTTGGGAGCCTCAAACCCTTGGGAGTTCCCCATAACCCCTGGAGATGCCCTCATAACCCCCTGAGAGCCAAACCCCTGAGAGCCCCAAAAACCTCCCTTGGGATGCCCCCAAACCCCCTGGGATTCAAAACCCCTTGTGAACCCCAAACGCCCTTGGAGATTCCCAAAACCCGCCCCTTGGGAGCCCCAAAACCCCTGAGAGCCCTCCAATCTCCTTGGGAGCTCCTAAACCCTTGAGAGCCCACAGATCCCTCCTGAGCAGTTGCCCAAACCCCTTGGGAGCCCAAACGCCCCGGTGACCCCCACTCACTTCACTTGCGCTTGCGGCCGTCTCCACGACTCGAGGGAATGCGCACCTTGTTGCCCAGGTGTTCGAAGGAACTCGGCGCGCACCTTGAGCTTGTGCAGCATGGCCTGGCAGCTCGTTCCAGGGTGTAGCGGTAGCCGTGGGGGCCGACCGGGTCACTGGGGGGCAACGGGGTGCGCCCAAATAGGGACCAGAGCGGGATCCCCCAGACTGAGCTCACGGGGTGCTTGAGATCTTCAGCACAACCCAAATGCAACAGCCAGGGTCACACCAGGACCCCCAGATCAACCCTGTGTGTCCCCGCCCCCCCAAATGCTTACAGACCCTACAAACCGCCCCCCCAGGTCCAAGCCCCCTAATAACATCCCAAATCTGTAGAGGAGCCAGCCACCAGCTCGTGGCTGGTGGTCCTCTCTGACCCCATCGCGAGGATACCCGAGGATCTTCAGCAACCCAAATCCACAGCCAGGTCACACCAAGGGTCACACCAGACCGCCCAGACCAGCGCCATGTGAGTCCATCAGGGTCACAGTTAAAGCCCAAAATGAACCCCAATAATCTTACATGACCCCACAAAAACGCCAGGTCCCCAGCCCCCCAAAAATCATCCCAGTCCCATGGCCGTCAGCTGTCCAGGTGTAGCGGTACCTGGGGGGCACTGGGGGGCACGGGGTGCGCCCCAAAAGTGGAATGACGGGACCCCAATGAAGCTCATGGGTGCTGAGCATCTTCAGCATCCC
>NDFG01000402.1:57289-67654 GCA_002167245.1 Sporophila hypoxantha | reverse complement strand
CCCCACAGATTTCGAGGCCACCGTAAAACGTGCCAAGAGCGAGCAGGATGTCCTGACCCCAATGTCCCCATCGCTTCCCCTGTGTCCCTATTCCCCAATGTCCCATTTGGTGTCCCCAAGTCCCCCTGACTGTCCAAATGTCCCCAGACTGTCCCCCCAGTGGTCCCCGCAGAGTTCGAGCTGCCGCAAATGGCGCCAAGAAGGCCGAGCAGGGATTCCTACCCAATGTCCCCATCACTGTCCCTGGGGTCCCGTGTCCCTGGCTGTCCCACCTGGTCCCCGGTGTCCCTTATGTACCCCCAGTGTCCCCTGACTGTCCCCGCAGAGTTCGAGGCGCCCGAAACGCGCCAAGAAGGCCGAGCAGGGATGTCCTGACCCATGTCCCATGGCTGTCCCGTGGGTGTCCTGATGTCCCCAATGTCCCGCGACTGTCCCAAATGTCCCCAGCTGTCCCCAAGTTGTCCCCGCAGAGTTGAGCTTCCCGTAAATGTGCCAAGAAGGCCGAGCAGGATGTCCTGACCCCAGTTCCCCATCACGTCCCCTGGTGTCCGTGAACCGTCCCCAATTCCCCCATGTGCCAATTGTCCCCAGCTGGCCTGCGTGTCCCCGCAAAGTTCGAGGCCGCCCGTAAATGCACCAAGAAGGATGTCGTGACCCCAATTCCCCATCACTGTCCCTGGTTGTACCTGCGTTGTCCCAGCGTCCCCTGTGTTTGTATTCCCCAGCTTCCATCTATGTCCCCCCAAGTTCGAGGCCCCTTAACATGCGCCAAGAAGCCGAGCTGCATTTCCTGACCCCAATGTCCCCATGGCTTCCCTGGTGTGCTGTGACGTTGCCCTATGTCCCCATGTCCCAGTGTCCCCATGCTGTCCCTGGGTTAGGTCCCTGATGTGCCCAATGGCTGTCCCCACTGTCCCCTAGGGGTCTGTCTATTGATGTCCCAGCCTGTCCCCCACGGTCCCCGGCCAAGTGTTAGAGCCCCCCCGTAAATGCCGTCAGAAGCCGAGCAGGCTGTGCCTGACCCAATCCCCATGGCTGTCCCCTGGGTGTCTGTACGTCCCCAATGTCCCCATGGTGTCCCCAGTTTCCCCAGCGTCCCCTGGTGTTCCCCGCAGAGTTCGAGGCCGAGCCCTGCAAAGCGCGGCCAGAAGCCAAGAGCGTTGAGCAGATGAAGAAGGAGCCTCGACCGCTTCAACTCCTGCTTCGAGCCGTGGCCACCAACATCACGAAATCTACAAACGCGTCCAGGAACGCAGCCCCAGTGGCAGCACACCTGGGCACACACCGGCCACCGGGGGGCACACAACTTGGCACACACCTTACCTGGCACACACCTTATGGCTGCACACACCTGGGCACACACCACTGGCACACACCTGTTATGGACTTGGCACCACACGCTGGCACACACCTGGCACCTCGGGCACACACCTGTATGCGCTGGCACACAACCTGGCACACAACCTGGGCACTCGGGCACACACCTGTATGGGCTGGCACACACCTGGGCCACACACCTGGGCCATGGGGTTGCAGCACACCTGGCACACACCTCGGCACACCACCTTGGCACTGGGGCACACAAAACCACCCACCCGGGCAGTGGGCACACACTGGGCAGGCTGGCACAGCTGTCACACACTCACTGTCCTGGAACACAGCCCAGGGGCATTAACCTGGGGGGCACACAACCTGTATGGCTGGCACACCGTCAACAAAGCGCTGTCCAGGAACAGCAGCGCGCAGTGAGGCTGGCACACCTGCGCACTGGGCACTGGCACACACCTGGACACCTGGCGGGGGCACACACACTAGGCAGCGTGGGCACACCCTGGGGCATCTGGCCAGGCTGGCACTCCTTGTCACACACTGCGCTTCCCAGAACAGCAGCGCGCAGTGGCACACACCAGCACACACCTGGCCCCTGGGGCACACACCTGGGCAGGTGGGCACACCTGGCACACACCGGCATGGGGCTGGCACACACCTGTATGGCTGCACACTGTACAGCTGGCACACCTGGGTATGGCTGGCACACCACCTGGCAGGCGCTGCACCACCTGTATGGGCTGCACACGGCTGCACACACCTTGGGCAGGCTGCACACACCTGGGCAGGCTGCACAGGGCTGGCACACACCTGGCATGCTGCATGTGGCTGCACACACCTTTATGGGCACTGGCACACGGCTGGCCCTCCATCCCCCAGGTGCTCCTGGGCCCCAGGGGAGCCCTGGCTGTTCCCCTGTGTCACCTCAATGCCCCCCGAATGTCCCAGTTTCCCTGTTCACCTCATGGCCCCTTGTCTCCTGGTTCACCAATGTCACCTCAGTTGTCCCCAATGTCCCCTCAAGTCCCCAATGTCCCCTGCAGGTCCTCAGTGTCCCCTCAATGTCCCAATGTCCCCTCAACGTCCCCAATGTCCCCTCAGGCGTTCCTGGGCCCTGAGACCCGAGACCGTACCTGGATGCGGATCATTACAATTGTGTGCCCCCGGAAGCGTTTCCGCCATGGGACACCTGTCAGGAGGAGGAAAACCGTGGCGCCCTGCCCTGCTCTTCGCCATCCACAGGTGCAGGACCCCAAAAATCCCCCGGGCACCCCAGGAAATCCAGGGGGACCCCAAAAACCCCCAAAAAAATCCCAAAATCCTGGAGAAAAATCTAAAAAATCCCAAGAGAAATCCCCAGAATCCCTCTGGCTGCCTTGCCCTGCTCTTGGCCCGTCCCCAGGTGGACCCCAAAATCTCTCAGGGACCCAAAAAACCCCATGGGAAATCCCAAAATCCGTGGGGAATCCAAAATCCCATGGGAAATCCCAAAAACTGAGGGGGTCAAAAATCCCAGGGAAATCCCCAAAAACCCCAAGGGAAATCCCAAGAGAAATCCAAAATCCCCCCATGGCATGCCTGCCCTGCACTTTGCCATCCACAAGGGGGACCCCAAAACCCCGGGGCCACCCCCAAAAAACCAGAGGAAATCTCAAAAACAGGAGGTCCTAAAATCCAGGAGAAAATCCCAGAAAACCCTAAAAACCCCGCGGAGGACCCCAAAACCCAGGAGACCCCAAAAAACGGGGGGGCAAAAACTCCAGGAAAATCCCAAAACACTTTGAGGGAACCCCAAAACTTGAGGGCACCCAAAAAACCAAGGAAAAATCCAAAAACCAGGGAGACCCCCAAATCCCCATGTAAAATCCCAAAAAGCTTGGGGGACCCAAAACCTGCGTGGACCTCAAACTGGGCTGGGTCGTTTTCGGTTATCCTGGTTTTGGGGTGTCCCACTTTTGGGTGCCACTTTTGGTGCCCCAGTTTTGGGGTTCCCACTTTTGATGTCAGTTTGGGTGTCCTGTTGGGTTCCCACTATTTGGCGTGTCCAGTTTTTGGGCTGCCCCCACTTTTGGGGTGTCCCCTTTTTGGGTGTCCCTTTTTGGGGTGTCCAGTTGGGTGTCCAGTTTGGGGTGCCCCCACTTTTGGGTGTCCCTTTTGGGGTGCCATTTCCAGGTCCCTTTTTGGGGTGACCAGTTTAGGGGTGTCCCCCACTTTTGGGTTTGCCCAGTTCTTGGGTTCCCCACTTTGGGTTCCCCACTTTGGGGGTGTCCAGGTTTGGTGTCCCACTTTGATGCCCAGTTTTGGGTGTCCCTTTTTGGTGTCCAGTTTTGGGTTCCCCACTTTTGGCGTGTCCCAGTTTGGGGGTGCCACTTTTGGGGTGTCCAGTTTTTGGGTGTCCACTTTTTGTTCCCCACTTTTGGGTGTCCAGTTTTGGGCGTGTCCAGTTTGGGTTCCCCACTTTGGGGTTCCAGGTGTCCCTTATTTGGTGCCTAGTTCTGGGGTTCCCCACTTTTGGGTGCCCACTTTTGGGGTTCCACTTTTGGGGGGCGGGGTGTGCCCCACTTTTGGGTGCCAGTTTCGGGGTGCCCTTTTTGGGTGCATGTTTGGGTGCCCAGTTTTTGGGTGCCCAGTTTTGTTTTTTTTTTTTTTTTTTTATTTTATTAATAAACATTTTTGTTTTCGGGTGTCCCACTTTTGAGGTCCAGCTTTGGGGTTCCCCACTTGGGGTGCCCCCACTTTGGTTACACAGTTCTGGTTCCCCCACTGTTGGGGTGCCCAGTTCTGGGTTTCCCACTTTTGGGTGCCCAGTTTTGGGTTCCCCCACTTTTGGTGTCCCAGTTTTGGTGTCCCTTTTTGGGGGTCCCACTTTCAGGGTCCCTACTTTCGGGGTTTCCCCCACTTTCGGTGCCCAGTTTCGGGTGTCCCTTTTGGGGTGTCCCCAGTTTCGGGTTCCCCACTTTCGGTTCCCCACTTCGGGTCCCAGTTTCGGGTGCCTTTTTGGGTGCCCCAGTTTTGGTTCACCCCACTTTTGGGGTGTTCCAGTGGTTTGGGTCCCAGTTTCGTGTCCCCTTTTGGGTTCCACTTTTGGGTCCCCACTTTTGGGGTGCCATTTTGGTGTTCCCCCTTTTGGTTCCCCCCCATTTTGGGTGCCCACTTTTCGGGTCCCACTGTTATGTTGTCCCAGTTTCGGCTTGTCCATTTGGGTTCCCAGTTTGGTGTCCCATTTTGGGTTCCCAGTTTTGCGTTCCCCACTTTCGGGTGCCCATTCGGGGTCTCAGCCCAGTCTCCCCCCATTACAAAACCGCGCCGTGTCTTCGTTGCTGACGAGATCGACGCCGCGCGGACAACACCACATTCGCAAGGTGAACTGGGGCCTCCACTCTCGCCCTTCCATCATCTGGTGCCACAGCCCATTTTTTGGAAGAAACCGCCAAGTCGCACATTTTTGGGCCGTCCCCATTCTGGTGGCCAATACAACTCAAGAGCAGTCGAGCCTGCCCAACTACACAGGCGCGATCGTCATCTCCTCAGCGAGGAATTTTACACCAAGGCCCAGAGCTGATCGCGTCTACCCCGACGGTACCAAAAACCCAAAAACGCCCCAAATACCCCTGACACAAAAAAATACCCCGAAAATCTCGAAATCCCCAAAACGCCCCAAATCCCCTAAATGCAAAAAAAAAAAACCCTTGAAAACACAAAAAATCCCCCAAAAACGCCCCCAAATTCCCCTAAATACAAAAAAAACCCTAAACACAAAAAAAATCCCCAAAATGGCCCAAATTTCCCCGAAACACAAAAAATTAACCCCTAACACAAAAAATCCCCAAAACAGCCCCAAATTCCGCCTGAAAATACAAAAAATACCCTGAAACACAAAAAAAATCCCCCCAAACAGCCCCAAATCCCTTAAAACGCTGCCTGAAATGCCCCATAATACCCCAAAATATCCCTAAATTCCCCGGAATACCCCTGGAAACCCAGAATACAAAAAAATACCCCTGCAATGCACAAAAAATACCCCATAAATACAAAAATACCCAATAATAACCCCTGAAATACCCCTAAAACACAAAAAAAAAAGCCCCCCCAAATACCCTGAAAATGCAAGAAAAATATCCCTTAATACCCAAAATACAAAAAATACCCCTGAAAATACCAACATAAATACCCCTAAAATTAAAATTACCACACAGAAATACCCGACACACTCCAAAAATACCCAGCCTGAAATACAAAAAATGCCCTGAAATGCACTCGAAGTTACCTCAAAATACCCTGAAACACCCAGAAAATGCCCCAAAAAATACTTCAAGCATCCAAAAAGTATCCCAAAATGTGTGCCAGCTAACCCCAACACAACTTCAGGAAAATACCTCACAATACCCCAAAATTAACCCTAAAATACCCCAAAAATGCCGCCAACATCGAATATCCCCAAATATAATGCTCCAAAAGTACCCCAAAATATCCCACAAAATAATACCTACCAAAAATATCCCAAATACCCAAAATTGAAGGGCTCATGGGGGGAAGGGGGGTCCTCTAAAAACCCGCAAGAATGTGGGGTGGGTCCCATTGGGGAGGGTTTGGGGGAGGGGGTTTGGGGATGGGTTTGGGGGAGGGGGCTTCAAGGGATTTTGGGGTTGTCTGGATTTGGGGGGGGGGTCCCAGGCCGGGCTGTGCCCCCTCCCCTCCCCTCCCCCCCCCCGCAGCAAGGCGATTGCTGCATCAGCAATGCTGACCTTTTGACCTCACCGAAGTAGCCCGACCCCAACCCCAACCCCAACGAGCAGTGAACCCCTCCAAAATCATGGGGGGACGCCCCAAAATCATGGTGACCCCCCCAAAATAATGGGGACCCTCCAGAATCATGGTGACCGCCCCCAAAATAATGGGGGAACCCCCAAAATCATTTGACCCCCCCCAAAATAATGGGACCCCAAAATCCTCGGTTCCCCCCAAATGCATCGTAACCCCCCAAAATACTGGGCGCCCCCCCAAATCATCATGGAGCCCCCCAAAAAATACTGGGGACCCCACCCTAAAATCATTGTGAACCCCCCCAAAAATACTGGGGACCCCCCCCAAAATCATGGTGACCCCCCAAACTACCGGGGCACCCCCAAATTCTGGTGACCGCCCAAAAATCACTGGGGACCCCTCAAAATCATCATGAACCCCCCCCCAAAAAAATCCTGGGACCCCCCCAAAATCCTCGGGACCCAAAATCCCGGACCCCCCAGAAAATTCCTTGGAACCCCCCCAAAATTCTGGGGACCCCCCCAAAAAATCCTCATGACCCCCGAAATCCCTGGACCCCCCCCAAAACGCACCCACTTCAAATTTTGGGGTCCCGGTGGTGCCCCCCCTTGCAGAATTCTGGTTCCTTATATGGTCCCGCTACACCCCTCCCAAAATTTTGGGGTCCCCTCAAGTCGCCTTTAAGGTGGGGTGGGACCCCCACAAATCTGGAGAGACCCCCCCCAAATTTGGGTTCCTTGGGTGCCTCCCCCCAAATTTGGGGTCCCTCCGAATGTCCCTTGAGTGGGGGGTGGGAACCCCCAAAAAATTTGGGACCCCCCATAAATTGTGGGTCCCCTGTGGGTCTCCACTCCCCCCAATTTCGGGGTCCCCTTTTGCATTCCTGGTGCCTCCCCCCACCGATTTTGGGCGTGTCCCCCCCTCCCCCCAATCATGTCCTGCCTCCCCCCCCGCGGTTTTTATGGAATTGCCCACAGATTTGGGGAGGAAAATATTAAAAATGAAATAAAATAAAAAATAATTAAAAGAAAATAAACATTAAATTAAAATAAATGAGTCAAAATCAAGGGGGAGGAAAGGGGGGATCTATAGGGCTATAGGGGGCTATAGGGGGCTATAGGGGCATCTATAGGGGAACTATAGCATCTATGGGAGATCTATAAGGGATTATAGGGGCTATGGGGCTATAGGATCTATAGGGGATCTTATGGGGGATTCTATAGGGATCTATAGGGCTATGAATCTATAGGGGATCTATGGGGGATCTGTACGGAGATTCGATAAGCGCTATGGGCTATAGGATCTATAGGTGGGTATAGGGATCTATGGCGGCGCTATGGGGGTCTTAGGAGTTCTGTAGGGGATCTAGAAGGGTTCTGTAGGAGATCTATAGGCGTCCATATGGGATCTATTGGGGAGCTATAGGGATCTATAGAATCCATTAGGGTCTATAGCGGGATCTATGGCATTCTATAGCGGTTCTATAGGGGAATCCTCTAGGGGTTTTAGCAAGGGGATCTATAGGATCTGTAGGGGCTGTAGGAGATATATAGGGGTATAAGAGGGATCTGTGGGGGGTCTATAGAAGAGGCTATGGGGGATCTAATAGGGATCTATGGGGGATCTATAGGGGATCTTATAGGATCCATAGGGGTCTATAGGGAATCTACAGGGGATCTATGGGCATTCTATAGCGGTTCTGTAGGCGGCATCTCTGGGGTTTTCTCCTTAGGGGATCTATAGGGGCTTTGGGCTATAGGGGATCTATAGGGGATCTAATAGATCTACAGGGGCTGTAGGGTTATGGGGATCTATAGGAAGCTATAGGGGATCCTATGGGGGGTCTATAGGATCTACAGGGGCTGTAGGGCTATAGGGGAAAATCTATAGGGGGGGTTCTAATGGGGGATCTATAGGAGCTATAAGGGGATCCATGGGAGCTTATTGGGGATCTATAGGGGTTTTGGGGCTATAGGGATCTAATAGGAGCTAATAGGGCATCTACTAGGGAGTATGGGGAGATCTTAAAATGGGGGATCTAAACTAGGAGTTCTATAGGGGGGCTATAGGGTGTATCAGGGTTTCTGTAGGGGATCTATAGAGAGGCCTATAGGGGATCTATGGGGGATGCTAATAGAGAGGCTTATAGGGGATCTCATAGGGAGTTCTATAAGGGCTACAAGGGGATCTATGGGGGTTCCTATAAGGAGATCTATAGGGGATCTATAGGCGTCTTATAGGATCTATAGGGGCTGTAGGAGAAATCTATAGGGACTGTAAGGGATTTTAGGGCATTCTATAGGGGATCTATGGGGGTATAGAAAGGGGCTGTGGGGGATCTGTACAGGCTAGGGGGATCTATAGGGCTGTAGGGGCTATGGGGGATCTATAGGGGATCTGTACAGGCTATGGGGGATCTATAGGGGATCTGTAGGGGCTATGGGGGATCTATAGGGGATCTATAGGGGCTATAGGGGTCTATAGTATCTATAGGGGCTATGGGGGATCTATAGGGGGTATAAGAGATCTATGGGGGATCTATAGGGGATCTATGGGGGATCTATAGGGGATCTATGGGGGATCTATAGGGGCTACAGGGGATCTATGGGCATTCTATAGCGGTTCTGTAGGGGATCTCTAGGGGTTTTATCAGGGGATCTATAGGGGCTTTGGGGCTATAGGGGGTGTAAGGCTATAGGGGATCTATAGGGGGGCTATGAGGGATCTATAGGGGGGCTATGGGGGATATAGGGGATCTATGGGGGGCTATTTGGGATCTATAGGGGATCTATAGGAGCTATAGGGGATCTATAGGGGCTTTGGGGCTATAGGGGATCTATAGGGGTCTATAGTATCTATAGGGGCTATGGGGGATCTATAGGGGATCTATAGGGGGTCTACAGGATCTATAGGGGGTGTAAGGCTATAGGGGATCTATAGGGGGGCTATGGGGGATCTATAGGGGGGCTATGGGGGATATAGGGGATCTTTGGGGGGCTATTTGGGATCTATAGGGGATCTATAGGAGCTATAGGGGATCTATAGGGAGTATGGGGAGATCTATGGGGGATCTATAGGAGTTCTGTAGGGGGGCTATAGGGTGTATCAGGGTTCTGTAGGGGATCTATAGAGAGGCTATAGGGGATCTATGGGGGATCTATAGGGGATCTATAGAGAGGCTATGGGGGATCTATAGGAGTTCTATAAGGGCTACAGGGGATCTATGGGGGATCTATAGGGGTTCTATAAGGAGATCTATAGGGGATCTATAGGATCTATAGGGGCTGTAGGAGATCTATAGGGGGTATAAGAGATCTATGGGGGATCTATAGGGGATCTATGGGGGATCTATAGGGGATCTATGGGGGCTACAGGGGATCTATGGGCATTCTATAGCGGTTCTGTAGGGGATCTCTAGGGGTTTTATCAGGGGATCTATAGGGACTTTGGGGCTATAGGGGATCTATAGGGGATCTATAGGATCTATAGGGGATCTATAGGATCTATAGGGGATCTATAGGATCTGTAGGGGTCTATAGGGGATCTACAGGGGCTGTAGGAGATCTATAGGGGGTATAAGAGATCTATGGAGGATCTATGGGGGATCTATAGGGGGGCTATAGGGGATCTATGGGGGAACTATGGGGGAACTATAGGGGAACTATAGGATCTATAGGGGATCTATGGGGGATCTATAGGGGCTATGGGGACTGTAGGGGATCTATAGGGGGCTGTGGATCTATAGGGGATCCATAGGAGGGGATATAGATAGATCTATGGGGGATCTATAGGGGCTATAGGGGATCTATGGGGGATCTATAGGGGCTATAGGGGATCTATAGGGGGATCTATAGGGGCTATAGGGGATCTATAGGGGGATCTATAGGGGGTATAGGGGATCTATAAGGGGTATAGGGGGCTATAGGGAATCTATAGAGAGGCTATAGGGGATCTATGGGGGATCTATAGGGGCTATAGGGGATCTATAGAGAGGGGCTATTAGGGATTCTATGCGGGAACTATGGGGGATCTATAGGTCTATAGGACTATGGGAATCTTAGGGCTATGGGGACTAGGATCTATAGGTGCTGTGGATCATAGGACGATCCATAGGAGGGATATAATAACCTAGTAGGGCTAGTAGGGATCTAATAGGGTATAGGCTATTAAATCTATAGAGAGCTATAGGATCGTATAGGTATCTATAGGGATATAGGGATTATAGACCCGGACACCACGGGGAAGCAGCGGTCACCAAGCCCATCTCTGCTA
>NDFG01000401.1:216317-235964 GCA_002167245.1 Sporophila hypoxantha | reverse complement strand
GGGGACACAGCAGGGCCCTCACCTGTATGATGGCTGTCAGGCAGGCCAGCGTGGCAGAGATCTCCAGCCTGGCTGCCTCCAGGGCCGTGGTGTTCACTCTGCTCTCGTTGCTGGTGTGGTTGAAGTACTGGAAGTCCGACTCCGGAGCCAGCTCGTTGCAGATGTTGCCAACGATGATGCTGATGACAGCAAAGGTCCCTGCAGGCAGCACGGGGAGGTCAGGAGCTCCCTCTGGGCACAGCCCTGTCCTGGAAGGCTCCTGGGCAGAGCCCATCATCCCCTCCCCAGCCCCGTGGTGGGAGATGGCACAGGGTCATTGGGGTGGCAGAATCAGCGACCCCACAAACCCCTGGCAGAACAAACAGCCCGGCTCTGGGACACACCAGCATCCCCAGGCAGCATGGGGTGACAGAATCAGCGACCCCACAAACCCCTGGCAGAGCAAACAGCCCAGCTCTGGGACACACCAGCATCCCCAGGCAGCATTCTCCTGTCCCGTGCAGGCAATTCCTCACCTGGCACCATCTGATGGATGCCCCCGAGGAAGAAGTAGGGGAGCAGGGGGAAGAAGGAGGAGTAGAGCCCGTTGACAGGAGGCAGATTGGCCAGGAGGGCAAAGGCCATGCCTGCAAAACACAAGGAAAATACAGGGAGCTCCAGGCTGGAGGGAGAGCTTGATGTCACCAGTAAAACACAAATCCCTCCCAGCTGGGCACCAGCATCGCCTGCAGAGCTTTGCTGGAGCTGGCAAGGTGTTATTCCCTCTTGGACACCCGGAGAGGGACGCTGCTCACCTTGTGGCACCTGGATTGTCCCTGCACTGAGCCCCCCGAGGACATCAGGCAGGATGTAGTCCTTGATTTTGTACTTGGGGAGCCAGCCCAGAATGGGGAACAGGCGGAGGAGGGTGAGCTTGAACCTGGAAGCTGAACATCTAGAAGGGAAATAAAAAATGAAAGCAAATTTGAAAGGTGGAGAATTCGAAACTCCACCTTTCAAGAAGAGAGGGAGCAAATGAGCTGGGGGTAAGGAAGGATCTTCCCAGGAATGTCTCAGCCTTTCTCCCTCACCAGATCCTGAGCCCTCTCCTTTCTCTGTTATTACCTTCCTTYTTCTGAGGAATGGAGATAGATTTCCAAGGAACTGATCAGCAGGGTTATTAACGTTTGCTTATATAAATATTAGCCTTTCTTTCAGGTGGTATTGGTTTCAATCAGAAAGCTGAGAAAAGGAAATCTCAGCTGGAAAGCATAAAAAAATAATCCACACATCCCTACATCACCAATTGTGCTTTTCCCACTATTGAAAAAACAGGGAAACCCCAAATCCCAAATGCACTCAGGGCAAACTGTTCTGCTGAGAAAAGAGCCACCAATTTCATTTTCTTCAGCCCAATTTGCATTTCTCCCATACCTTTCATCCATCAAACCCCTGAAGAGCACATTTTTATTCCCCAGGATAAAAATGTCATCTGGATTCCCAGGTCTGAATTATACCCCTCAAATTCCTGACTAAATCTGGAATTGGAGTGGTATAATAATAATATMAGCACTCCCTGTTACCTGAAAAGGTTTCTCAGTTTCTCCCCGACGGGGTAAGCTCTGGTTTTCTTCTCAAACTCCTCGTCGAAGAGGCTGACAGAGTAGGCAGGACGTTCGATGGCATAGCGAGGCCTGGCCTGGCTCATCTCTGCATCATTTGGATTAAAAAGGAAAAAAAAAAAAAATTAAATAAATAGAAAGAGCAAAGCCAAGAACGCGGCTGGAGTTGGCCCAGAGCGGACACCTCCAGCGTCTGGAGCCCTCCCCGAGCTCCTCCACCCTAAATAGTTTCCCCGTGGCAGGGAGGCAGGTCCTGGGAGTGGCTCCTCCCGGCTCCAGGGGCTGCTGCTGCTCCCCGGCCCCGCAGCTTCCCTCGGAGGTGATGCTAATGAGCGATGCTAACGAGCGGCGTTAATGAGCGGTGCCGTGCCAGGGGACCCTGGATCGCCCGGCAGGCGGGCAGGGTCAGGGTTAATCCCAGGTKAGGGTTAATCCCAGGTTAGGGTTAGGGGTGTAAATTTTGCCTGGGGCGAGGCACTTGACCTTCCCCATGGCTCGGTTTCACCGCCGAGGCTTTGCCAGGCTGGTTGATACTGGCACAGGGGTGCTTGAGGGCTGGATCCCTTCCGAGGTGTTCCTGCCACGCTGCCCAGCATTCCAGAACCTTCCCCAGGCTCCCGGCCGTGGGTGAGTGCCCGGGTTCCTCTAGGAAGTGATGCTCGGGGAGATAACTGTTGCTAACTCATGGGCAGTGATGAAGATGCCCAAACATSCCGGCAGACCAGTCCTGCCCGGTATCTGGGTCTGGGATGATGAACTCCAGACATCCCTGATTTCACCGTGCCCAGAGATGCCTGAGGAGAGGGGGAATCACCYCGGAGTGGCCGGGCTGGGAGGGGAGGAAGTGGTCAGATATAAAGCCAGCATCTCGGTAATTATTTGTGTTTTGGTGTGAATCTAAATGGGGCATTGCCCAACACAGGAGGAGGAGAGGGGGTGGGAAAAGCTGGTGATTCAGGCAGGAGAATGCATCGAGAAGCAACATCCAGGTTGTTGAGAGCTTACAGAGCGATCTGGATGTGCCAGAGCCTCCCCTCCCCTCTCCGGGCGCTGCTGAAAGTCAGGGATGAGCAAAATATCCTTGCACAGGAGTGGAGAGAGCCCTGGCTGTGCCTCGGAGCGGGGAACAGGAGGGGATTGTAGGAGAGCRGGGCAGGAAGGAAAGGATGATGCAGGGAGCCGAAACTTTGGGGAGAATTTAGGTCAGCAGAATCATTATGCAAATAGCAGCTAATGGGTCTAGAAAGGGAGGTCATCAACCCTTGAGAGATCACAGGGGCCATCAAGAGCACTCTGCTGTAAAACTGCCCCGGCCGTGGGGTGTTTGAGATTCCAGCTCTGAGCTGCACCCACGGGGCTCGGGAGGGACCCCAGCCCACGGCTTTGGAGCAAAGGGAAACCCGTCCCAGAGCCTGATCCAGTGCCCTCTGCAGGGCATCCCTGCTGCTCCTTTTCCCCGGGAGATTCCCCTCCCAGAGCAAGGACAAGTTTCTGCCTTCGATAACAGCTCTAACCAGCGTCCTGGGCTCTTCCCAGTCCTCATGCCGTCTCTGATAAGAATCTATGGCTTTCTCACATTTCCCGGATCCTGTGGCTGTTCCCAGCTTTCCTCCAGCCCCACAGCTCTGCTCGGAATTTCCAGTTTCCTTGGTGAATATTTTGTAGGTCCAGATTCTGCAATAGTTTCTGAGGGCTGACAATCCCACCCCAGTGGGAGATTCCCCTCCAGAGCAAGGACAAGCTCCTCCTTCGATAAGCTCTACACCAGCGTCCTGGGCTCTTCCCAGTCCCCTCATGCCAAAAACCTGCCTGATAAATAAAATAATCTGGTTTTCCCACATTTCCCAGACCCTGTGGCTGTTCCCAGCTTTCCTCCCAGCCCCCAAGCTCTGGCGATTTTTCCAGTTTCTCCTAGGTGAATATTTTGTAGTCCAGACTCAGCAACAGCTTCTAAGGGCTGATAATCCCTGGTGGTCTCTCTGGTCTCCATCCCTTCTGCCACCAGGCAGACCCAAGCAGCCAATTAAATCCCAGCTTCTTTAATGAACTTCCACCGCTGAGTGAAGTTTTTGGCAATCAGGAAAAAAATAATCAACAGAGCAGGTATAGAGGGGAAAATATCCCCATGATTAAATTCCATCTTAAACAAACAGGCTCGTGATGTCAGCGTCCCGGACAGAGTCAAGTCTTGACTTGGCTTATCACAGCCTTGCCCAGATCAAACAGCAGCTGAAACCTCAGAGGTCTGGGCAGTAAAGAGCACGAGGAGCTGCGTGGCTGCTCCTTGAACAAAAGGCAAATCCAGCTGGGCTGTGTGCTGCTGGGATGAGCCCAAGGCAAGCTGCAGAGCTGGTTTAAAGCCTGGGGCTGGGGCAGGACCCGGAGCAATTCCATGAGTGTGGGAGGGAGAGCGGAGTGCCAGACAGCTGCTGCATTGCAGGGACCAGGTTTTTCAAGATCTCTCATCCAGTTTGAGCGGGATAAAGGACAAGGGCTGGAGAAGAGCTCCAAGAGCTCACAGTGTTCAGGCTGCCCATCCTGCAGTGAGTGATGCTCAGAAATGTAAGATTTGACCTACTGAGTACACAAATGGGATGTGATTCAGAGCAAACAACACATGAGAGCAGAGCTGGTCTGCTCCAGCAACGTGTGGTGGTGACCAACATGACATGGTGTCCCCTCGTCCAGCCCTGGCTGTCCCAGCCCTGCCAGGCCCAGGCCAGGCCGTGCATGCCAGGCACAGACCTTTTCTCCCAAGGTTCATTCTGCAAACACTCTCTGGGCTCTTATCTGCTGCCCCGTGCTGGTGATAGCTGTGCTTGGGAAGAGGAAAGTCACATTGAGGTTCCTGGCTGGTGTTTGATAGGAGCTGCTGGCACAAAGCCACTTTCCTGCACTGACGTAGGCACAGAACTGCAGCTCCAGTCCAAGGAATGAGTCAAATTTGGTGAGAGATCCATCTGATCCCTGCCTTAGGCGTGACAACGAGGCCCAAACTGATCCCAGTGCTGGACATGGACAAATGTCCCATTCACAGCTGCTTCTGAACTTCAGGGATTAAAAATCAGTGCTGTTGAAATAACACTTCCTCCTTTGCCTGCCCCCTCTCCATCCCCCCTCTCCTTGCACGAGGCACACCCAGCCCTCTGTGCTGTTTGCTTCAGACTGGGTTCAGAGGTCCAACTCTTCCCAAAGCCCGTGTGAATCTCACCAATCAAACACCCCCTCCGGCCCCATTGCCCAAGAAAAGGGCCATAAAAGCAGCTCCCCCCTGTCCCCCAGACCAGCAGAACACAGGCACAGGTGCAAGGGTTTGGTTGCAACACCAGGACAAGGTCTTGACTCCGTGGCCCTGGTCTGGAGCCTTCAGGTGCCACAGGAGCCCTGGGGCAGCACGGTGAAAGGGCCCCCAGGCCTGCAGGGTCAGCAGGGGAAGCCTCAGCTCCTCCTGAGACCTGCCTGGCACAGAGGCTGCGTTTTTTGGTGCCAAGATGTGGCGTGCAGCTGTGGCAGTGCCAGCTGTGGCAGTTCCAGATGCGCCAGTTCTGCTGTGGCAGTGCCAGCTGTGGCAAGTGCCAGCTGTGGCAGTGCCGATGTGCAGTGCCAGCTGTGGCAATGCCAGCTGTGGCAGTGCCAGATGTGGCAGTGCCAGCTGTGGCGGTGCAGCTGTGGCAGTGCCAGCTGTGGCAGTGCAGAGTGCCAGTTCTGCTTGTGGCAGTGCCAGCTGTGGCAGTGCAAGATGTGGCAGTTCCAGATGTGCCCATTACAGTTGTGGCAGTGCCAGATGTGGCAGTGCCAGTGTGGCAGTGCCAGCTGTGGCAGTGCCAGATGCGCCAGTTCTGCATGTGGCAGTGCCAGCTGTGGCGGTGCCAGCTGTGGCAGCGCCAGCTGTGGCAGTGTCCTAGATGCGCCAGTTCTGCTTGTGGCAGTGCCAGCTGTGCCAGTGCCAGGTGTGGCAGTTCCAGATGTGCCCATTACAGTTGTGGCAGTGGCAGCTTGGCAGTGCCAGCTGTGGCAGTGCCAGCTGTGGCAGTGCCAGCTGTGGCGGTGCAGATGCGCCAGTTCTGCGTGGCAGTTCCAGCTGTGGCAGTGCCAGCTGTGGCGGTGCCAGATGCGCCAGTTCTGCCGTGGCAGTTCCAGCTGTGGCAGTGCCAGCTGTGGCGGTGCCAGATGCGCCAGTTCTGCGTGGCAGTTCCAGCTTGTGGCAGTGCCAGCTGCGGCAGTTCCAGCTGTGCCAGTGCCAGCTGTGGCAGTGCCAGGCTCTGCAGCGCCAGGTGCTCCCCCTGACTGGACTCTCCCCACCCTCCTGCCCCACACCAGCTCCCCTGTGCCCGAGGAGGAGGAGCTCCTGCTGTCACTCACTTCACTCTCAGGTATTTCAGAAGATTGTGCATAATTCACCTCTGCCATGGGCACTGGCAGATCCACCCCGCCACATCCCTGGTCACTCCCTGCAACCTCCTGGCACTGGGAACGTGCCAGAGCCCAGCCCAGCTGATGGACCTCACCAGGATCTGACCACCACAAGGACCCAGGGTCTGCAGCTGGGCCATTTGGGCACAAAATTCTTTTTCAACACTTAGAATTTGGTTGATTTAGTTCTGTTTTTCCTTTGGCTCTGATGGCCACAGGCTTCACCTACAACAGAACTGATTCAGGAAGAAAAGCTGGCAGTGATCTACAGTCCCACATTTGTGGCACGAATATTTTGGGTAAAAAAATCGTTCCTAGTAATCTGGGGAGGGAGGAAGCAGGAGCAGGGAAGCAGGGGTTGTATTCAGGACTGAGTCCAGCTGATGGACCTCACCAGGACTGACCACCAAAGGACCCCAGGGTCTGCAGCTGCGCCATTGGGCACAAATTCTTTTTCAACTTAGAATTTGGTTGATTTAGTTTTGTTTTTCCTTTGGCTCTGGATGGCCACAGGCTTCACCTACAACAGAACTGATTCACGAACTAAAGCTGCAGTGATAAAGACACACTCTACAGTCCCATATTTCTGGCACGAGTATTTTGGGGAAAAAAATCATTCCAGTAATCTGGGGAGGGGAAGAAGCAGGGGTTGTATTCAGGGAGTTGATGCCATGGCACTGGGCACACACTGGGGTTTAACCTTTTCTTAACCTTTACCCATTAGAAATAGAARAGTAAAACACCAGGAGAGCCTATAAATCAGTTATGAAAAATATCCATGCCTCAGAAAAGGCAGAATGCCAGAATCCATAAAGTTCAGTCMAAACTTTGCTGTTCCAGTCCATTTTCCAGGAGGAACCACAGTGATGGCTGTGGGTGCAAGAAGAGCCAGAGGGGGAAGGGGGTGCAAGGAGGGGCTGAAGGGCTCTGATGGATCCTGGGCAGGCAGGGAAYGGGTCCCGTGCCACAGAGCAGGGCCAGGAGGAGACATCTCTGCTTCCCTCCAGCTCCCACCTCCCATCCCAGTGCCCCCCAGCATCCCCCAGCCCATTCCCCACTCCTGCACCTCCACCACGGAACAGCAGGCATTCCACCAAGGCTTTCTTTCCTTTCAGATGCAATAAYTGGAGTATCCCGAGGTGATTTCCATGAGCAGATGGCGCTTTTCTGGTTGGGAGTGACCCAGCCCAGCTCAGGCAGAGGGCAGAGCTCTTGCTGCTGGGCCGGTGCCAATGTTTGATGTCCCACTTCACACGAGTTTCTAACCAAACTAGCTCTGTGCCTGGTAACCAGAATAATCAAATCTGCAGGCATCTGCCAGCTCCTGAGGGTGAAGCCAAGGTGTTTGGCTCGCAGGGTGTTTATTAAGTGAAATGTTTATGCACAGGAGCTCGGCTTCTGTGCTTGGCTGTCAGGGAGCAAACTGTGGGCATGGGGGATCTGCCCTGCACTGACAGCAGAGC
Organism: Sporophila hypoxantha; assembly: GCA_002167245.1. Classification (NCBI taxonomy): domain Eukaryota; kingdom Metazoa; phylum Chordata; class Aves; order Passeriformes; family Thraupidae; genus Sporophila; species Sporophila hypoxantha. The sequence continues at coordinate 228,487 of NDFG01000401.1, read as the reverse complement.
AGCAAAGCCCAGGTTGGACCCACTTTCCCTGGGATTTGTTTGATTTGCCCACTTGTTCCAACCCCACCCCAGCTCTTGGTTGCTGTCAGAGTCACATCAGCTCCGTGGCTCTGTGAGGAAGGGATGGGCTGGGGTCAGGCCTGGGGTGCTGCTTTGGGATGTCCATCCCAAAGACTGTATGTCTGTCTGGACATCCCAAAAGCTTCCCTGCCCTGCTGTCCCCACCTTGGTGAGTGTGGCAGAGCAGTGCCTGACCCCAACAGCCTCTCAGCCCARTCCCTGGAAGTGCTGTGTCCATCCCCTTCCCATGGAAAAGGCAGCTGGGATGGGCAGGAGTGAACTGCAAAGGGCATTTAGAGGAAGGAGGAGTGAGACTTTGTTGTCCCTCAGTGCCACAGTCTCTGTTCTTCACCTGTTTCTGACACAGACCCTTGAAGAGCAGGCAGGCAATGCAAATCTGAAGGAATTACAAAGTTTGCAGCGTTCCTGCAGCTCCTGCCAGCACTGATCTGGGATGCCTGCTGAGASCTCACTCCTCCACGTGCTCCCTSCCCTGTGGATCCACTCTGGGAGAAGGAAAAACACCCCTGGGGTCAGCCTGTCCGTCCTGTCCTGGAGGTGGAGGCTGGGACAGAATTTCTGTGCTGGGAATCTCTGACCCAAGGCAGAAACACGGCGTGACCAGGACAAATGTCACTGCAGGGACTTATCTCTGAGGGAAAGGAGGACAGTCCCCAGCTCCAGGTTTCAGCCTGCTTACAAATAAGGTGTGGACAAACTTAATCAGGGCAGAGCAGAAAGCATCCCAGCTGTGGGAGCCGCAGTTTTCCACCGTGGAGCAAGACTGAGGGGATATYTCCTCTTGTTTCTATACAAAGGATCCTGCCCAAACTGGAGCTAAACATCCCTTGAGAGGGCACTGGGAGGAGCTGGAGACCCTGCAGGGGTCACACATGTCACTGTGACAGGTCTCAGTCTGGGAGCACTCCTCATTCCCAGCTTTATGATTCCCTCCTAACCTGACTGCGAGCACAGGATGCCCTGTGCAGCCAAATCCCCTTTCCTGGGCTGGATTCCTGTGCTTCCCAACCCCTGCCTGCAGGCTCTGGGCTCCACATCCCTCCCCTCTATCCCGGGATGTGCAACACCCAATTTGGGCTGCAGCATCCTCACTTTCCACAGTGCCATGCACAGAAAGTTCTGGTCACAACAAGGGTGCAGAAAGTGAACRTTTCTCATCAGGGTTGCCTGTCCTATATCARRCAAATCCCTCCACACATCTCRGCAGGATAAGATGGCAGGATTTATTCTAGCAATAATTAATTCACATATTTGGCTCTTCCAGCCTCTCTCTTCCTAATAAATCAAGCTGCTGGATGGTTGGTGTTGCTAATTCCTGAGTAAATCTGCTGCTGTAAATCCCCTTGGCGAAAGAAGGGAGGAAAAGAGAAGGGAGGAAAAGAGAAGAGGGGGAAAAAGGAAAGGAAAAAAAAATAAAAAGAGAAAAAAAATAGAAGTACCAGTTCTCCAAATAGCGCTTCTCACACCCTGTGGCTGTGCAAGCGGAGTGTAAAYCCCCCACGCCCACCCAGACAAAGAGCGGATTGTTGGCGTTACCTGCGCCTCGGGAGGGCGGCCGATGGCGCAGATGTGGCAGGAGAGGTGCCGCAGGAGCCGAGCAGAGGTCTGCGCTCCGAGCAGCCCGTGAGTCATTTATAAATCACCTCAGTCAAGGGGACCGAGGGCTGTGCTCGGCGCCTGATTGGCTTGAGGAGGTAATTGCGAGCAGGTACACCCAGGCTAAGCTCAGGAGATAGCCAGGGGAGATAAGGGGAGATCTGAAGAGGGAGAAGAGCTTTTTTGGATGTCCCCCCTCACCCACCCCTTCCCTCTCCGGCCTGGCTTGTTTGATCCCCGTTGCGGGTCCCTCGGTGCTCCGGGTGACAATAACCCATATTCACCTCCCCCCGGCCCCCTCCCTCGGCTGACACGGGCCGGGGGCAGCAGGAGATGCTTTGGTGGGGGCTGTGGGCAGCGTCTGCCCGGCCTTTGAGCTCTGGGGATGGACAATGGGGCGCTTTGTGCCAGCGCCCGACCCCGGCGGGGAGCGCTGGGCAGCGGGGAGCGGAGCCGCCGTCATTGCCGGGTTCAAAGGGATGGGAACAGAGGGGAACAGAGGGGAAACTCGGGGGGGGGGGGGGGGGGGGGGGGGGGGGGGGGGGGGGGGGGGGGGGGGGGGGGGGGGGGGGGGGGGGGATTGAGGCTCCTGGGAGCTCTCGGGGATGTGCAGGAGATATCTGCCATCAGCCTGGCGGGCACCTGGCCGCGCTCGGGGTGTACAGGGTTCGTGTGATGCCGCCGGCGGGGACAGCGATGGGCAGCGGGGAGCGGAGCCTCCGTCACTGCCCGGTTCAAAGGGATGGGAACAGCGGGGAACAGAGGGGAAACTCGGGATTATGGAGCTCTCAGGGATGTGCGGGAGTGCGCTATCTGCCATCAGCCTGGCGGGCACCTGGCCGCGCTCGGGGTGTGTGACAGGTTCGTGTGATGCCCCTGGCGATGGCAGCGCGGAGCGGAACCTCCGTCATTGCCGGGTTTAAAGGAATGGGAACAGCGGGGAAACTCGGGATTGAGGCTCCTGGGAGCTCTCGGGGATGTGCAGGAGATATCTGCCATCAGCCTGGCGGGCACCTGGCGCGCTCGGGGTGTGACAGGTTCGTGTGACGCCCCCGGCGGGGACAGCGCTGGGCAGGGAGGGGCCGGAGCCGCAGCTCCGGAGCCACCCCTGAGGTGCTGCTCGGTCTCCTGGCGCGGGAGCCGCCAGGGGTTTGGGAGAGGCGGCGTTTGAAAGTGGGAAAAGCTCCTGGGACAGGCCAGGGAGCAGGCAGCTCAGAGCAGGGGATGAAAAACCGTCCCGTGCTGCCATCGTGTCCAACCGTGCAGCATCACTGTGCAGAGCTGGGCCAGGACCCTGATGCTCTTCTCCAGGATCCTGATCTCTCTTCTCCAGGTTCCTGGACTCCTTTCCTCTCCAGGCTCCTGATCTGTTCTCCAGGATCCTGGACTCCTTTCCAAGATCCTGATCTCTCTTCTCCAGGGTCCTGGAATCCTCTCTTCTCCAGGCTCCCAGACTCCTCTCATGTCCAGGATCCTAATCTCTCTTCTCCAGGATCCTGATCTCCTTTCACATCCAGGATCCTGATCTCCTCTCTTCTCAGGATCCTGGACTCCTTTCCTCTCCAGGATCCTCATCTCTTTCTTCAGGTTCCGGACTCCTCTCGTGTCCAGAATCCTGATCTCTCTTCTCCAGGATCCTGACCTCCTCTTCTTTCCAGGATCCTGAAATCACTTCTTTGGGCTTTTGGACTCCTGTCTTCTCTAGGATCCAAATCTCTCTTCTCCAGGATCCTGATCTGCTCTCCAGGATGCTGATCTCCTCTCCAGGCTCCCAGACTCCTCTTTTCTCTTAGGATCGTGATCTCCTCTCTTCTCTAGGATCCTAATTTCTCTTCTCCAGGATCCTAATTTCTCTTCTCCAGGATCCTGATCTCTCCAGGATCCTGATCTCCTCTCCAGGCTCCCAGACTCCTCTTTTCTCCAGGATCCTGTTTTCCTCTCTTTCTTCTCCAGGCTCCTGGACTCCTCTCCTCCTAGAGGGATTTGAGAGTGCAGGAGCCAGGTCCCAGCCAGGTCCCAGCCAGGTCCCAGCCAGGCTGCTGCAGGTGATGAGATGGACAGGGACATCAGCAGGGACATGTCCCCAGGGGAATTGGCCACAGAAGGGAGCTGCAGGGGGTGATTTGCTGTGAAGGAATTGATCCCTCGCGTTCCCGTTGTCCCCAAGGGCAGCTTGGCACGAGGTGTTCACGGGGATGATGTCACTGTGATATCAGACATGACACACACACGTGGTCAGGGTCTAAGAAAAAACCAGTTTTTATTCTGTGTGTTCTCCAGCTTATATACTCTCAATATAGTGTGATCTTAAGGCATTAACTACACCACAATAACTTATTATATTCATTGGTGCAAAGCAATTAACATCAATATAATTGGCAAAAGTTTTACTGAAATTTAATAAGGCATGTATACACACCTACTTATGCACAGAGTCTAGCTCACAAAAATTTTCATGGATCTTTTCTAATCTGTTTCCATGCTGACAGCCTTGTCTTTTTCTTTGCTATGGATACACTCGAAAATCATCATTAACTATCAATCAACTAATGTGACTCAGCTTTGCTTGCAGGCCAGCTGTCAAACCCCTCCGTAGGGTGGCTCTGGTGTCACCGGGATGTGCTGCCACCTCCGAGCGCTGCGAACGACAGAACGACGGGAAAAGGGAGCGGACAGAGGGACAGACGGGCGGGGAATGCACGGCTGGGGCGAGGGGAGGGGGGAAGGCAGCGGTGCGGGCTGGGCTCGCTCCCAGGGTAAAAATTCTCTTTAAATTCCTAAATTCTCCTCTCAATTCTCCTAAAAATTCTCCTTTAGTTTGATATGAAATAAAATTCAAGATCAAGTTTGATGTTCAGGCTTTTCAGAAAATAGGGAGTGCAAATAACTCTTGTCACTGTAATTTTTTTTTTATACCACCAAAAGTGTTAAATGACTTTAACTTTCCTAAGTTTTCTAAGAACTTATGGAAATCAGTTGGTAGAGGTGGTGAGACTGAAGTATAATTAGGAGATTGAAGTATAATTAATAAATATATTATATATTAAATATATATTTTATACATATAATATATATTATATATAAATTTTATATATTTATTATTTATAATATTTTATATATTTATATTTATTATTATATTTTATATATATTATTATTATAATATTATTTATTATATATATATATATATTTAAAATATTTATATATTATATATTATTATATATATATATAAGTATAATTAATCTGAAAAGAGAATATCATTTAGGTACCTCAGTTGTGTACAAGTTTTTCACCAGCAACTCTGGACTTTTAAACAGACTTAGGCCCACAGCAGTTATCTCTGGGAACGTTTTAGTATGTGTAGCTCTATCTGTTTTATGTTATGACTTACATTTTAAATTTCATTTGAAAAGAAATATTTGTGCACGCTCGAGGCATGGGCAGCTGCTGCCAGAAAGCTCATGGTATGGAAATCAATCATCAGCACTCAGAGGAACACCCTGCCCGGGGTGCCCGGGGAAGGGGCTGATTCATCGCCATCTGACCCGCACAGGTAATCATTGCCGAGCAGTTATCCTGTAAATATCATTAGTAACTCCTATCCAGTGGGTTTTTTTACAGGACAGGCTGATATGAGCAGAGCGCTGTGGGACAGGAACATGGCACAGCAGCAGGAGCAGCCCACGGGTGTTCCAGAGGCTCCTGTCACAGTGTGAAAAATGCCAATCGCTTGTTTTTTAAAAATTTAAAGTTTAATAGTAATAAAATGGTTATAAAAATAGTAATACAATTAGGTAATAATAATTTGGACAATTTGGATTAGGACAATATGAGATAACAGAAACAAAGAGTTACAAATGGTCGGTACCTTTTTTGTGCAAAATATAGCCCAAAAAGGAGCCACGTTAACAGAGGATTAACCCTTAAAAGCAACAGCCTGTTGCATATTCATACACCTCATCCATGGTGCATAAATTCCATTCAAACACAGGATTCTGTCGGGGCAGTGTCAGCTTCTTCCTCTGAATCCTGACGGCATCATCTACCTGGGCGAGGCAGAAAAAGAAGTTCATTTCTCCTGATAATGGAGCAATAAATTCTCTTTCTCGGAAGGATTTAGGTGTCGTGTGGCTGCTATCTCAGTGCGAGTCCTTTCTTTAAAAAAAGTATCCTACATAGCACAGTTTCTATTTTAAACATTTTTATAACCTAAAACTATTTTTAACCACTACTTAAGAGAATTAATACAGCATTACTTTCCAACACAACACATATAATATTCATTTTAATATTGTTGAAAAACATCACAAAAATACACATTTTTCACATATAGTATAGTTTTTAATATATAGTATTAGTGTAATACACATTGGTAAATATTCCAATATTGCATTTTTCACATTGGTAAATATTCCAATATATTTAACACACTACTTAAGAAAATTATATACAGCATAACTTTCTAACAAAACACATATAATATTCATTTTAATATTTGTGAAAAACCAATCATAAAATAGACATTTTTCACACACAGCAATCCCAGGAACACAGAGCTCCAGCATCCACAGGGATCCTGCACCGGAAAGAGGGGGAACAGCATCCTAGATGGTGCTAATTAACTTCCAGGGCTAATGTGCAGGGTTTATTAGCTGGAGCGTTGCCAAAAGGGAATTTTGCCAGCAGCAAAGGGCATTTTTCCTAGAGAGGCTCCACTGGGGAAAGACAAAGGTGAAATTCCAGAGCTGGCTCCCAGCTGGTGCTGCTCATCCACCAGGCACAGGGAGGCCCAGCAAGGCCCATGCCAGGTCCATGGAATGCCACCGACCCCTGGCACAGGCAGGAAAGGGCTCTCTGGGCACACTGGGACACAAAACCACCCCAAAGGGCTCAGTGATCAATCTTTTTGATCTGCTGATGTCGTTTATATCAACCTCTTGTCATATTTACATTTATAGGCTTTGCTTCTTCACAGTTGCATTAGTTAAAAAAATTAGCTTTATTTTTTTTATTGTTTCACTTGCTGGGGTTTGGACTGGGATGCTGGCAGGGCTGGAGTCCAGCTGGTGGGATTTTGTCCCCCCAGCACTCACAAAGCCAATGAAGCTCTCACCCATGTGTGAGGTGGTTTTTCCACAGGGAATGATTTACACCAGGCTCTCCCTGTCCCTTCCCAGCCCTGGTGTCCCTCCTGCACAGATGGATCCCCTTTTGTTTCCTGCTGCCTGTGGCAGGAGCTGCTATTCCAAAGTCCTGCTGGGTGTGATCAGGATAAAAATGAGGTCTTGCCCTGCAGAGAACCCAGCCCTGTGCAGCCACCAATGGTCCTGGGCCTTTCTGGTGTGGGAGGCGCATTCTGGTCAAATTCCATCTTCAGTAATTATAAATACAACATATTCTGCCTCTTTCTGCTCTCCCCACGTGTGGCCTGAGGATGTGACCTCACCAGAGCATCCAGGGATGGTGTGCAAGGCATGGATGAGTGCCTGGGGAGCACAGGGAAGCTGGGGAGCACTGGGACATGGAACCCAGGGACTCCCCAGGTCAGCCTGGGCTGCACAGAGTGCTGAGCTGGTTATCTGCTGGGCTGATAGCAGCATTCCACTTGCTGGAATGTGTGGATTTGTTTGCAGATGATTAATTTTAGCAGATATGTTGCACTTAACGGGGCAGTAATTCAGTGGTGATAATTCAGTGGTGATAATTCATGGTGATAATTCAGTGGTAATAATTTAGTGGTAATAATTTAATGGTAATAATTCTGTGAGAGGCTGAGGCTGGGGGCAGCAGGGACAGGCAGCCATGCCCTGGGGCAGAGGGGCTGGTGCTCAGGTTATGATGGGACCTGAAGGGAGCCTTTCCTCCCTACATCCTTCTCTCCTCATCCATCCACCCATCCCATCCCATCCCATCCCCATCCCATCCCCATCTCCCTCATATCCCATCCCATCTCATATCCATCCCATCCATCCCATGGATCCATCCCACCTCCCTCCCATCCCATCCCATGGATCCCATCCCATCCCATCCCTTCCCATCCCATCCCATGGATCCATCCCATCCCATCCCTTCCCATCCCATCCATGGATCCCCATCCCATCTTCATCCATCCATGGATCCCATCCCATCCCATCCCATCCCTTCCCATCCCATATTCCCATCCCATCCCCATCCCATCCCATCCCTTCCCATCCCATCCCATGGATCCCATTCCCATCTCATCCATCCCTTGGATCCCATCCCATCCCATCCCATCCATCCCTTCCATCCCATCCCATGGATCCCATCCCATCCCATCTCATGGATCCCATCCATATCCCATCCCATGCATGGATCCCATCCCATATGGATCCCATCCCATCCCATCCCATGGATCCCATCCCATCCCATCCCTTCCCATCCCATCCCATGGATCCCATCCCATCCCATCCCTTCCCATCCCATCCCATGGATCCCATCCCATTCTCATCCATCCCATGGATCCCATCCCATCCCATCCCATTCCCATCCCATCCCATCCCATCCCATCCCATCCCATCCCCATCCCATGGACCCATCCCATCCCATCCCATGGATCCCATCCCATCCCATGGATCCCATCCCATCCCATCCCATCCCATGGATCCCATCCCATCCCATCCCATCCCATCCATCCCATCCCATCCCATCCCATCCCATCCCATCCCATCCCATCCCATCCCATCCACCCATCCCATGATCCCATCCCATCCATCCCATCCCATCCCATGGATCCCATCCCATCCCATTCCCATCCATCCCATCCTCCATCCCATGGATCCCATGGATCCCATCCCCATTCCATCCCAGCCCTGCAGCCAGAGCTGCTCCTCCCTTTTGGGGTTTTGCTGAGGAAATGGGTTTGTGGCAGGCGAGGTGTGGGAGGGAGGCAGTTTGGATGGAGATGCTGCAGGTGGAGCCAGGCAGCTTCTGAAGATTGAATCTGGGGCTTCCACGAGGATCTGGGAGGTGCTGAACAGGTTGGGAGATGCTGGGAGAGCTGTTCCTCATGGCTGATGTGCTGCTCAGGCTGTGACAGGTGGGGTGTCCTGCCTCCCTGTCTGTCTGTCTGTCTGATCCCTCAGCCAGGTGGGAAAGCAGAGATCTGAGCTGCCAAATTCCCACAGGAATGGGGTGGCCATTCCTGGAGCAGGAGATGGATGTGCCCAGAGCTGCAGGGAGGGTGGGCAGAGGTTGGCACTGCCGGTGCCACCACGGGCACCACACAGAGCTCTGATGTGAAAAACGCCMATCACTTGGTTTTAAAATTTTAAAAGTTTAATAGTAATAAAATGGTTATAAAAATAGTAATACAATTAGAGTAATAATAATTTGGACAATTTGAACTAGGACAATATGAGACAATAGAAACAAAGAGTTATGAACAGTCCAGGTACCTTTTCTGGGCAGCACAAGCCCAAAAAAGGACCCACGTTAACAGAGGATTAACCCTTAAAAGCAACAACCTGTTGCATATTCATACACCTCATCCATGATGCATAAATTCCATTCAAACACAGGATTCTGTCTGGGCAGTGTCAGCTTCTTCCTCTGAATCCTGACAGTGTCATCCTGCCTGAGTGAGGCAGGAAGAAGTTCATTTCTCCTGATAATGGGGCAATAAATTCTCTTTCTCTGAAGGATTTAGTTGTCCTGTGGCTGCTATCTCAGTGTGAGCCCTTTCTTTAGAAAAAAAAAGTATCCTACATAGCACAGTTTCTGTTTTAACATTATGTTATAACCTAGAACTATATTTAACACACTACTTAAGAGAATTAATACATCATTACTTTCCAACACAACACATATAATATTCATTTGAATATTTGCAAAAAGCCAATCATAAAATACAAATTTTTCACATCTAAAACTATATTTAACACACTACTTAAGAGAATTAATACAGCATCACTCTCTAACACAACACATAATATTCATTTGAATATTTGCAAAAAGTCAATCATAAAATACACATTTTTCTAAAACTATATTTAACACACTACTTAAGAGAATTAATACAGCATCACTCTCTAACACAACACACATAATATTCATTTGAATATTTGCAAAAAGCCAACCATAAAATACGCATTTTTCCACACCTGACATTCCCAGGGCTGGTTCTCACCATTTCCTGCTCTCCCAGGAATGCAGAGCCCGGGCTGGCTGCCACCATCCCTCTGGCAGGGCTGGCCTGGTGGCTCCGTGGTGCCACCTGAAAGGCGCCGCTGGCACTGCCACCCTGCCCGGTGCCACCCGCTGGCACAGGGGGCCTGATCCGGGCAGGAATGAGGAACACCCCGTCCCAGGGGAGGCTGCAGGGTTATTTACAGCCCCAAAATGAAGGCTGGAATGCAGGAAGGCTCCGGGAGGTTCCAGCTGCCCCCGTGGCCTTTGGGGCCCTGCAGCTCTCGGGGCTGRGAGAGGCCCTGAGGTTTTGGGGTTGGTTTTGGGGTTTATCTCTGGGGGAATTGATGKGGCACAGCTGCTCAGGGCCTTTCCAGCCTGCCCCAGCCCTGTGGGGACATCTCCAGAGGTAAGGGAAAGGCCACCCTCTTTCTGGGACTGTGTCACCTGCATGTGGCTGTGGGGTCAGCCCTGTCACAGSCCCTCTTCTTCACTGGCAGCTTGGGCACAACCCCACATTTATGGGGTGAGACACCCTGGCTTGGGGAGCAGGGCATGTTCTGGTGCTCAGAGCCAAGCCCACCACCCCAAATTCCTGCCTGGAGCACCAACAAGGACCTGCAGAGGAATTGTCACCCCCCAAAAATCCTGCCCAGCCCACAGAGAGCACCTGGCAGGGGCTGTGTGTCCTCACCTGGGACTGGCCCGTGCTCTCTGGACAGCCCTCAGGTCACCTTGAGCAAGGGCTCTTATCTTATTTGTAAAATAGGTGTAAGATATCTGCCTCCAAATGTGCTCAGCAAGGTCTGCCCAAGGCCTGGGGACACCAGCAKCTCCTGGGGCTGGGTGGGAGCACCCAAAATTCCTGCCCTTGGAGCAGCCCTGAAGGTCTGGGGGAGCCCCCAGGCCAAGGGGGSCATGTGGAGCATCCCATTCTCCTGGAATTCAGGCTGGGGGCTGCTCCAGGCACTGCCTCCCCCAGCCCTCAAGGCTTTCTGCCCATCCTGACCCAGCAGAGTCAACCCCAACCGAGGCTTTTTCACTTAAACCATTGAATTCCTGTGAAGGGAGGTTCCTCAATCTGAAAAAAAAAAAAAAAAAAAGAGAGAGAAAAAAAAAGAAAAAGAGAAAGAGGAATTTTCCCTCAAAAAAAAAAAAAGTGGGAAAGTGTGTGGAGGAGAACGTGTGGCTTTCCTCGGGGGAAAGTGATTGTGGTCCCATCACTGCTGCTCCGTGCCCTTGGGCAACGCATTAAGGCCCAAAGGCTTCGATGGGAGGGAGATAAGCCCTGAAATAAAGCTGAAATTGTTCAGGGCTCTGAGGTCAATGCCTGCAGAGCAGCTCAGGTGTTGGACGTGAGGAGCTGGAGCAGGAGGAGGCCCTGTCGCCCCTGGTCAGAGATCAGCAGGCCGATTTTAGATGAAAGCTCTGCCTGCTTTGCCTCTTTGAGGAGTTTTAGGAGYGTTGGTGCTGCAGCCGTGCCATGAGGTCAAGGAGCAGCTGAGCTGCCCTGAAAGAGTGACTGGTTAAAGGGATTAAAGTGAAATAAAGCATTTGGTGTCCRGGTGGAACCTGGTGGGAGAGGGATTCACTGCCCTGAGCCTCCCCCAGGGCCTGAGGGAGGCTCCGCTGCTGCCCTGGTGACACCAAAATGGGCCAGAATAATCTTTCTAACACAGTTTGAAGTTTTTAATCTTTGAACTCCATTCAGCAACTTCRGAAAAACTGAAATTTTCTATTCTCTGTGTTATCACAGATGGCCTCWTGCAGACCTGGGGGAGCTCAGGCAGGGCAGTGAGAGGAGGCAAATCCACATTTCCCCTTTGCTCAGCACGAGTGGAGCTGCAGATCAGCAATGTTTGTGTCTGTCCACACTCTGAGGAGCTGCTTATTCACCCAGGACAGAGCCCAGCCTAAATCAAACCTAAATCTGGGCAATTTGGGCAGCAGGGACCCACCAGCAGGAGGCTGAGGCTGCTGCTGCTCCCCAGCTCCAGCTCAGCTGGAATTCCCATGGGAAGGTGGTGCCACCCCTGTCCCGTGGGAGCCCTGCTGTGGCTCGGTCCTGCCCTGGAGCTGCTGCCCAGCCCTTGGCAYGGGGACCATCCCACCCTGAGCAAACCAGTCCTGCAGGGGCTGCTCCGGCTGCTTCTGCCACTGCTGTCCCTGCCCTGCTGGGATCCTCTGCACAGCGCTCAGCACCTCTGGGGGCTCTGCCAGGGACGGCTGGGACAGGGGGGCAGCCCCGTGCCAGGCTGGCAGGGCCACCCTGCCCACCCCACATCCCAACCCTGACCCTGACCCTGACCCTGACCCTGACGCTGACCCTGGCCCTGATCCTAATCCTGATC
>NDFG01000401.1:171139-201084 GCA_002167245.1 Sporophila hypoxantha | reverse complement strand
TGGCACCCATGGCTGCTGTCCCCATGGGCAGCCCGGGTGATGCCAGGGCAGCCTCCGGGACTCTCTGTGGCTCCACTGCAGTCACCGGGGGGGATGGCGGAGGGCAGGAGGTCGCTGGTGACCTCCCTGCGGATCTGAGTCCGTCCTGCCCGGCCAGGGGGATGCTGCAGCCCCAGTGGAGCGGGGACAGGGGCGGGAAGGTGCCCGGGATGGTTCAGGAAGGAAGCGGGAGCCGGGCTCTGCTCCCAGCGGGCTCCCTCTGCCGACAGCTGCCCGGCCACGCCACCTCTGCACACCCACTTCGCATCTCCTCCTCCTCCCCTGACCCAAAATATACACTGGAAAATTAAAATAAAATAAAATAAAATAAAATAAAATAAAATAAAATAAAATAAAATAAAATAAAATAAAATAAAATAAAATAAAACGAAATAAAATAAAATAAAGAATAAAAAAAAGAAAATGAAAATGAAATAAAACAAAGCAAAATAAAACACAAAATAAAATAAAATAAAATATCAAATTAAATTAAATTAAAATAAAATAAAACAAAAATATAAAATATCAAATAAAAATAAAATAAAATAAAATATCAAATAAAATAAAGTAAAATAAAATAAAATAATAAAATAAAATAAAATAAAGAATAAAAAAATGAAAATGAAATAAAACAAAGCAAAATAAAACAAAAAATAAAATAAAATAAAATATCAAATAAAATAAAGTGAAATAAAATAATAGAATAAAATAAAATTTTAAAAATAGAATATAAAATAAAATATAAAAAATTAAAATAAAATAAACCAAAACAAAATAAAGCAAAATAATAAAATAAAATAAAATATCAAATAAAAATAAAATAAAATTTTAAAAAACAAAACAAAACAAAATAAAATAAAAAAAAATAAAACCCCAGACCCAAAATGCATCCCGGAGCCCTGAGAAGCTTAACAGACTCAGAGAGGGAATCCTGCAGCCCCCACCCCACCTTCCTGCTGCAGGACCTGGGGAGCATTTTACAACACATAAATATAAATAAAAATGAAATATTTAATTTCCTTTAAAAAAACCAAAAAAGAGTACCCTTGACAAAGTGCTTTTTTGAGAATCCTCCCCAGTGAGACRGGAGGGGGAAGGTGTTTGATGGGGGATATGCATGAGAGGAGGGGAAACTGAGGCACAGARTAGTTGCCTCCGCAGTGGCAGGTCCCTGTGCCGAGGCCACCAACCCCAACTGTCCCCTCAGGGCAGCCTGTACCACCCTGGGAGCCACGGGGCCACCAGGCTGTGCCCTGGGGAGGGTCACCCGTGGTGCCAAGGTATCTGAGAGGCATCGGGAGTGCTGCCCACACCCCTGGCACCGTCACCACAGGGACATCGAGGGGATGGGGACAGGGCCACCACYGTGACACTGAGGTGATGGAGAGCAGCTCCAGAGCCGTGGCAAGCAGCAAATCCTGGGATGAGCAGGCAGCTGGCCTTGGTGTGCCCAGCCCTGGCACGGCCCTGGTGTGCCCAGCCCTGGCACTGCCCGGGTGTGCCCAGCCCTGGCACAGCCCAGGTGTGCTCAGCCCTGGCACTGCCCGGGTGTGCCCAGCCCTGGCACCTGCAAGTCCCCGTGGGCAGCTGGGGTGGCAGCGGGCACCGACCCCGCCAGGGCTCCATCCAGCGGCCCTGGGTCAGCAGCAGCTCTGCTTGGGCTTGTCGTTGGGAGTGAGCTTGATGGAGTCGGTTAAATAACTCTCAAAAATCCCTTTTATACTGGAAAAGAAGCGGAGAAGGGAAGGATGAGCGAGCGCCAGCTCCGAGCCAGCCTGAGCGGCCCCGCTCAAGTTCAGCCCTGAACTTGTGGCTAACCGGCGAAATGCAGGCAAAGCCACCTAGCGCAGGGCTTGGGGACACCAATGTCGCCGTGGCACGGCCGCTAAGAGGACAGTGCTGGGCGCGCTGTGGGTTCCCATCGCTGCGGGGAAAGCACACGGCAATTCCTACTCCTACCGAATTTAGGATCAAGCACTGCTGCGTTTTCTCATTCCCGGGGCTCTCCCCTTGCAAGCAGGAGCTGTTCCATATGGGAGGATCTGTCAGACTAACCCCGGTTTTAACCCCAAATTCTCGCCCAGCAACAGCTCGGAGCTGGGGGGTGCTCACCGTGCTCAGCGCCTGCTTCGCCAGGGTCTCGAAAAGCCTCGGCCACGTTGAATGTTGTTCTTGGCACTGAACCTCGAAATAGGGGATGTCTTTCTCCTTGCACCAGGCTGAGGCTGTTTCCTTGGACACCTGAGGGATGGGAGGATGGAGCCACAGATCAGGGATGGGACAGGGGACCCTCCTCACCCATCCAGGCACTGCCAGGTGAGCCACAGCTCAGGGATGGCACCCTCCTCACCCATCTGGTGATGGGAGGATGGAGCCATAGCTCAGGGATGGGACAAGGGACCCTCCTCACCCATCCAGGCACTGCTGGGATGGGAGGATGGAGCCACAGCTCAGGGAGGGGACAGGGCACCCTCCTCACCCATCCAGGCACTGCTGGGTGAGCCACAGCTCAGGGATGGCACCCTCCTCACCCATCTGGTGATGGGAGGATGGAGCCACAGCTCAGGGATGGGACAGGGCACCCTCCTCACCCATCCAGGCACTGCTGGGTGAGCACAGCTCAGAAATGGGACAGGGGACCCTCCTCACCCATCCAGGCACTGCTGGGTGAGCACAGCTAAGGGATGGGACCCTCCTCACCCATCTGGTGATGGGAGGATGGAACCACAGCTCAGAAATGGGACAGGGCACCCTCCTCATCCATCCAGGCACTGCTGGGATGGGAGGATGGAGCCATAGCTCAGAAATGGGACAGGGCACCCTCCTCACCATCCAGGCACTGCTGGGTGAGCACAGCTCAGGGATGGCACCCTCCTCACCCATCTGGTGATGGGAGGATGGAGCCACAGCTCAGGGATGGGACAAGGGACCCTCCTCACCCATCCAGGCACTGCTGGGTGAGCCACAGCTCAGGGATGGCACCCTCCTCACCCATCCAGGCACTGCTGGGATGGGAGGATGGAGCCATAGCTCAGGGATGGGACCCTCCTCACCCATCTGGTGATGGGAGGATGGAGCCACAGCTCAGAAATGGGACAGGGGACCCTCCTCACCCATCCAGGCACTGCTGGGTGAGGGAGTGCTGGCAGTGCCTGAGATTGTCACTCCTGCTGCCCCTGGTAGGTGACATCTGTGCCCCAAAGAGCAGCAGGAGGATTTGTTGCTTCATCCGCCTGCCCAGATGCTGGGGGAGGGTGGCAGCTCCCTGCCTGGAGCTCTGGTTGTGAGGACACGGGAAACGGCTGGTTCTGAGGTGGAAGGATCAGCCCTCAAAAGCCAATCAGGACGCCACAGCATCCCGCAATCATGGAGTGTTTAGGTTGGAAAAAGGCTTCTTAAGACCATCAATCCACACTAAACCGATGTCCCCAAGCGACAACTGTTACAAGTTTTAAATTCCCTGCAAGGGGTGGTGACCGCCACCACGCTGATCCCTGCCTCCACCTCCTCCACCTCTTACCGTGCGGTCACTGAGGTCTATCTTGTTCCCAGCACCACCATGGGAAATCCTGCTCCCTGGGAATGAACTTCCCTCCCAGGAATCATCTCTCCAGTTGTCCAGGCCTCAAAGGACTTCCCTGTCTTCACGTCGAAGGCACAGCATGCAGCCGTCTGAGGCTCTTTGTAGAAGGTCGACAACCACACCTGGAACCGGAACCGCTCTGTTCCCTTCTGTGTCCTAAGTCTAGGGGCAGAGGAGGGCACATGAGCAGGGGCAAGGGTGGGTGCTGGCAGCCACAGGAGCAGCTTCAGGGGGGTGCCGAGCCCCCATGAGCTCCTGGTGGGATTCCAGTGAGTTCTTAGATGCCTGAAAATGGGGCTCTGAAAATCAGCTTGAAAATAGGCTTCTGAAAACTGGGGATCTGGAAAATCAGCTCTGGAAATATGGGCTCTGAAATTGGGATCTGAAAATGCAGTTCTGAAAATATGGGCTCTGAAAATCACTTGAAAGAATCAAGGCTTCCAAAAATCAGGCTCTGAAATTTGGGCTCTGAAAATCATGCTTGAAATCAGGCTCTGTAAAATTGGATTTGAAAATCGGGCTCTTGAAAAATCAGCTTGAAAATCACTTGAAAATCAGGCCTGAAACAATTTGGGCTCTGACAAATCAGCTTGAAATTCAGGCTCTGAAAATTGGGATTTGAAAATTGGGCTCTGAAAATCAGCTGTGAAAATCAGGCTCGAAACATTGGGATCTGAAAATGGGCTCTAGTAAAATCAGCTTGAAAATCAGGCTCTGAAAATTGGGCACTCTGAAAATCGGGCTCTAAATCAGCTTGAAAATCAGCTTGAAATCAGCTTGTAAAATCAGTGCCTCTGAAAATTGGGAATCTGGAAAACTGGGCTCTGAAAATCAGCTTGGCAAATCAGGCTCTGAAAATTGGGATTTTGAAAATCGGGCTCTGAAATCAGTCTCTGAAAATCGGGCTCTAAAGATCATGCTTTGAATATTTTGGGGTCTGAACCAAATTCCAGCTTGAAAATCATGGGCTTCCAAAAATCAGGCTCTGAAATTTGGTGGCTCTGAAAATCACTTGAAATGTCAGGCTCTGAAATTGGATCCTGAAAAATTGGGGCTCTGAAAATGCAGCTTTTGAAATCAGGCTCCAAAAATCAGGCTCTGAAATGTTGGGCTCTGAAATGCAGGCTTGAAAAATCAGGGGCTCTGAAAATTGGGATCTGAAAATGGGCCTCTGATAAATCAGCTTTGAAAAATCAGGCTCCAAAATCAGGCTCTGAAATTTGGGCTCTTGAAAATCAGCTTAAAATCAGGCCTCCAAAATCAGGCTCTGAAATTTGGGCTCTGAAAATCAGCTTGAAAATCAGCTCTGAAGAAATCACCTCTGAAATATTGGGCTTTTTTGATAAATCAAGGTCTCTGAAATCGGCTCTGAAAAATAGCTCTGAAATTTGGGCTCTGAAGTCAGCTTGAAAATCAGGACTCTCTCAAAAATCAGGCTCTGAAAATCAGCTCTGAAAATCAGCTCAGAAAATCAGCTTCTTGAAAAATCAGCTGCTGACAATTCAGGCTCTGCACCTCATTGAACAGCGGTGGCGCTTGGGCCAGCAGACCAGGGTGGGACACACACAGCTGGGATCAGGGTGGGCACYGTGGGCAGTGCCAGCTCACCCAGCTCACCTGCAGCTTCAGGGGGGTGCTGTCCACGGGCAGGACCTTGGTGAGGATGCTGGCGCCCAGCGTGGTGCGGTAATCCTCGTAGAACGTCTTGTGCACGTACTGGTGCAGCAGGGAGGTCTTGCCCACRCTGGGGACGAGGAAAGGGGCACTGGTGAGGCTTTGCCCAGCTCAGGGGTGGGCAGGGGGCACCCAGCACACGCAGGGGGCTTCCCTCCCTCGCCGGCTCCCTACCCCAGAGCTCCGATGATGATGATCTTCAGATCCACCTTCTTGCTGGCATCCATGGACAGGCCCTGGGGGTGAGCGGGGCACACGGGGCTGTGGGGCTGGCACCTGGGTGAGCCCTGGGGTCCTGTCCCTGCTGCCACGCCGGGATGTGGCTGTGCCCTCACCGTGCCAGCATCATGCCCGTGCCATACCAGCACAGAAAAACCCTCCCATGCCAAGCCCGGCCCACGTCCCCGCCCGCTCCCGAGGAGCCGCAGCACGCCCGGACTCGCCGCTTCATCACCATTCAAAGCTGCCGGSAGCCACTTCCCTGCTTCTCCCACCCCCTCTCCAGCGCAGTCCCTCCCCCTAGGCCTGGCACGCACGCCTGGGGTCCTGCTGAAAATGAAATTTATTAAAGAAAACCCCAGACAGAAGGAATTCCTTGGTGCCTCAAGCACAGCCCAGGGAGCATCCCCGCCCAGGAACACCCCGAAATGTCCCCCCAGGATGTGTCCCCATTATGTCCCAGTGTCCCCACATGCTCTGAACCTGGCCAGGACCCCTGAAACCCCCTCCTCAGGTGGCACCAGCATCCCCCAGCAGCCGCAGCAGCCCCATCCCCACGGCAGCGGTCAAGGCACGGATGGAAACGCTGGCAGCCTCATCCCTGCATTTTTCCCTGATGCGCTGGCCAGCCCTGCGCCATTCCCCCTTGGAACACCAGCGGGGAGCTCCCAGCTCTAAAGCTCAGCTCTGAAAATCAGCTCTGAAAATCAGGCTCTGAAACCAGGCTCGCCCCTGCCCCCTCTGCCCCCCGTGCCCAGCCGCGGGCAGCATCCTCGGCACAGGCACAGCCTCGTGTCTCAGCACACACAAACTTCCCGGTGCTTCCGCCGGCTTGTTGGGACTCCAGATGTTTCTAAACTCAAAATGGAGTTTCCCCTCGCTGCCGCTCCGCGGCTCTGCGCTGCCCCCAGGACTCACCTGCGGAGCACTCACCTGCCGGGCAGCCGCGGCTCCCGGCTCCGCTGCAGCCGGCCCGGGGAGAGGAGAGGAGAGGAGGATCCGGGAAGGGGCGGCCGATCCCGGCCCTCCCGGGGAAGGCGGCTACGGGGCCCCGCTCCGTGACATCAGCAGAAAGGGGCCGAGATGCCGGCGGGGCTGGAGGAGCCGCGGGCGGGCGCTGGGGTGTCCGTGATTTGCCCTCGATTCCCGGCTCTGCTCGGTGTCCCCGGCTCGGGCTCCGATGGGGAAGGTGAACAAGGTTCTGGAGTTTGGGATGGACTTTTGGCCTCTCCTCTGGCTCAGAATCCCCTCGGTTCCTTTAAAAGGGTTTTCTGACCCTTTATCTGCGTCTCGGCTGGGGAATCGTTGAGTGATGAGGACAAAAGCCGGGCGGGGCTGTGGCAGCATCCCTGGAGCCATGCCGGACTTTGGTCTGATATCGTGGGATGGGATAAACGGATTTGGGAGATGGGCACGGGCGAGGAGGGGCYGGGATCCCTCTGAGGAGCTCTGTGTGGCTCCTTTTCCAGGCAGGAGAGGGGCAGGGAGGGGATCATGAGCATTTCCAGCCCCTCATGTCCCATCCCTGCAGCCCCCAGCCCTCAGGGGTCCCACCCAGCGCCCACAGGCACCCCAGAAACACCCCAAAAAGAGGGAACAGAGCTGGTGAGGTCTGCAGGACAGTGTGTTCAATCAGYAAATGGGATTTTGGGGATCTCAGCTGCCCCCGTGGAGCAATCCCAGCRCCAGGCGGGTGCCCAGAGCTCTTTGGAGTGGGAGAACCTGCTTGGCCACGGCTGCAAAGGCAGAGCTCTGCTTCCCWACGTGCCAGGGCAGGTCCTGTGCCTTTGCCAAACATTCTGTAGGGTTTGGGCTTTGCAGTGGGAGCGGGGTGTCCCCCATCTGTGAACCCTCCCTCATCCTGAGCCAGCACTCCCCCAGTTGATGGTGGTCCCGTGCCCAGGTTTTGGGRTCCCTCCAAGACCACTGGCTTTTGCTTTTTCACTTCCAGCATTTTTGTAGATTTTTTYCCCCCTTGCAGACCTTGATGGGATCTCAGGGAGGATCACTGCATCCAGCAGGACAAACCTTCCTCCCCCTCTTCTCCAGGTGTAATTCTGGGACCTGTCTGGCCAGAAAAATCTGTTTTTCCCCCCAGAGGGCAGGCACTGGGAGGAGCTGGGCCGAGGCAGGAGAACCTGAGCCAGTTCTCACCAGTGGTGGGTAAAAGGCTGACATTTCCCTGGAGCAGCTCTCTCCTAATCCCCGTTTTCAGCCCCTTTTCACCATCCTGCTTCACCTTTGCTCCTGCACAGAGAATTTCTTGTCCAACCTCCCCCCACAACAACTTCTGCCCTTGTTCCTCTCGCGTGTCCCTGGTGGGATGGGGGATTGCTCACCCTATCAGATGATCAAAGCCTCTCCATGCTGCTGGGGCTGGGGTTTGTGGTCAATCCCAAACTGCAGCTGATGCCCACRGCCACTTCTGCTTTTGGCCAGGGTGGCTCTACCCACCAGGGTGCATCAGCCCTATCTCTGGCTTTTGTTTCACAGGAAAAGGGATTTTCCCAAAGCTCCTGCTCTCCTAATCCCCCCTGGGCTGAGATTGTGCCTGGATGAAGGCAGTGGGAGCAGGGTGGGGAGGAGGTGATGGCCAAGGTGTCACTCTGCAGCTCCAGTGACCACAGCTTCAGTCCTGTCCTGGCTGCTCCCCCWTGTCAGCAGTTCTGAGGAAAAGGCGTGGGTTTTGTGGCCTGTGACTGTGAGGGCGGTGATGAAACCCAGGCTGGGGCTGGCACAGCTGGGGGAAAGGCTGATGGGGACAAGGAGAGGATGGCCTGTGCCCTGCAGGGCCATGGGAGTGAGGGAAAGGGAAGGAAGCAAAGGGCATCCAAGTGTTCCCTGCACTGCCCAGCCTCCCTGGGGGACAGCAGGGTCACTTTTTATTGGGGTGCTGCATTTGTTTGAGCAACTTCCCCCCCAAACCTGTCAAGAGGGCACAGAATRCCCTGAGATCCCAAAAACAAAGCACCAGAGCAGTCCTGGGCAACTCCAGGCCAGGCCAGCCCTCACTGCCAGCTGCTCTTTGGGGACACTGGGTGGCTCCTGTCATGCTGGGGGAGCTGGATGCTCCCCCCCAGCCCCTGGGCTCGTGCTCAGCAGCACCTTGGCGTGCTAAGGGTTAAGGTGGAAGAGGGACAGGAGACCTTTGTCCAGCAGCCCCAGCACCTTATCTGGGACTGCAGCAGGGGTAAAGTCAACACAGGAAACGTCACAGAGCCCACGCTGGTCAGTGGCACAATCAGTGCCTGTGGGTAAGGCAGATATCTCCCTTTATTGCAAACCACAAGGCTCAGCCGCAAAGTTTACAAGCAGATCTGARTATTCCAGAGCTCCCAGACCCAGCCCTGGAAGCTGCTCTGCTCTGGGAGGGATGGAGCAGCCACCAGGCTGGGCTGGGCCATGGACACTCCAGCAGCCCAGCCTTGGCACTGCTGGCCTCGCTTCAGGGTCACTGGGGAAAGCAGAGCAAAGGCCTGGATAAAAATAACCTYTCTTGTGCTTCCCTTTCTCGCTGCCTCAGGGTGCATCACTCGTGAGCCACGGCCACTCGTGCACTGTCACACTCTGTCAGCAAGTCACATGTGCCACGGTGACTCCTGGGGACACCAGCAGCCCCCCACAGCCCCCCACAGCCCCCCACACTTTGAGCCAGCCCAGGGCTCAGCAGCTGCTTTGTCCTTTTTGTTTCAAGGACCCACCAAGCACAGTTTGTTGTGAGTTCCCCAAAGGAATCAAAGCAAAGTTCACTGGAAATCACCGGTGGCTCTGGGAGTTTTGTGGCACAGAAAGAGCCCCAGGGTCTTTCCTGTCTCCTTGTTTCCTTCTTGTTTGCCAGCCCCAGCTGAGGAAAGGTGCATTCCCAGTGCTCCCTCAGCCCCTGCTCGGCCCCAGGGATGGCCACAGCCATCTCCAGGGATTTCTGCTCTACCTGGGCAAAGCATCCCCTTCTTTCTGCCCCTGTGGAAATCCCAGTGCCATGGATCACCCAGGGAGGAAAGCAGGGCATGGGCAAGGATGATTTAACCCTCAGCATAAACCTTTGAGATGTGCAGGATTTCTGCTGGGCTGCTGCTGACAGAAGCATGAAAAGTTTKGGTTTATTGACATTTTTATTGGCTCAGGATTCAAAAAG
This sequence comes from Sporophila hypoxantha, assembly GCA_002167245.1. Taxonomy (NCBI): domain Eukaryota; kingdom Metazoa; phylum Chordata; class Aves; order Passeriformes; family Thraupidae; genus Sporophila; species Sporophila hypoxantha. Next base: position 191,434 of record NDFG01000401.1, on the reverse strand, counting down.
AGAAAACGTGCAGAGCAGATCACAGAGCTGCTCAAGACATTTTTATATCACAGTGTCCTGGTGCGGACTGAACCTCTGYTGGACTCTTCACTGCATCCCTGGAGATGTCTTCATCCCCCTGGGGACACTGAGGAGGACATGGTGACATCCACTGCCCTGCCAAGGTCCTTTCCTCTCCTGCCCCACAGATGTCACAGCCCTAAGGGACAGCAGGGGCCAACCCCACCATGTTATTCCCACGGTCGAAGACGGAGTAGAACTGACGGATGAAAACATCTCCCAAAATCCAGAGGGGTCCTGTGGGAGGGGGGATGTCGCTGCCCTGGAAGCCACTGGTGCAGAAAGCCATGCCATCAGCATCCTCCTGGAGAAGTGGAAAGCTGGGGATGAAGCTGAGAGCCTCGTGCCCATGCAAACAACCAGGAATGGTGGCAAAGCAGAAACTGGCGAGGTTTGTCACCCATGGGGACACACTGCCAGCTCCTGGCGTGGGGCTGGGCCACCTTTGCCACTGGAGCAGCTGGGATTTGGGGTTGAGGGAGCCACAGCCATACCACGAGGGTGTAAGCCTGGGCGCTGAGCGTGTAGGGCAGCCCGTTGATGGTGAAGGTCAGGTCAGGCATCGCGCTGAGGCTGCTGCAATCCACGGTGTACTGGAACAGAGCTGGGGGCTCAGGGGCTGCCCAGGGGGGTCCCTTCCAGCAGGGAAAGGTCCCCAAGGCTTTGTCCCCTCCTGTCCCCACCCTGGCTCTCACCTCTCCATCCACAGACACAGCCCCAATGAGGTTTTGCAGTTTTTTGATCTCCTTGGTGGGACCCACGATGAGCGACGTSCCMGTGTCCACGATGGCCTGGCAGCCATTGGCACAGAAGGTCGCTGTCCCACCCAGCTGGATGCTGGAAGAGAAGGAGCAGGAGGGATTTGTTGTGCTCTGCCAGCCCTGCCCTGCCCTGCCCTGCCCTGCCCTGCCCTCCCTGCCCAGCACCACTCACTTGTCCAGCTGGATCTGCCAGTAGCCCTGCTGGGTGACTGGCACCCAGTTCAGGGTGCCTGTGAAGCGGGAGGTGTCATAGCCCCCAAAAAGCACCTCTCCTCCCTGGGGGGAGTCAGGGTTCCTGCAGGGAGGAGGAAACATCAGGGAATTTTGTCCATTTAGCATGAATTTACCACAGCTTTCTCCCCACACATGCTGTAAGGCCAGAGGTCTGCGATGCTCAATCTGGTACCAAACCCCCTTTCATGATCTGTATTTTATCAGCCCCTCCTGCTCCCTGAAGCAATGCCAGACTCCAAGCAGCATCCCAGAGCAAAGCCATGTCCTTATGAGCTCATGTAGACAGAGAAAATGGGCAGCTCCACCAAATTTTGGCAGGAGGAGGAGGGGACATGAAGGAATTTTGTCCATTTAGCATGAATTTACCCCAACTTTCTCCCCACACATGCTGTAAGGCCAGAGGTCTGCRATGCTCAATCTGGTACCAAAACTCCCTTCATTATCTCAGTACATTATCTGTATTTCAGCAGCCCCTCCTGCTCCCTAAAGCAATGCCAGACTCCAAGCAGCATCCTGGAGCAAAGCCCCGTCCGTACGAGCTCATGTACATGGAGAAAATGGGCAGCTCCACCAAATTTTGGGAGGAGGACGACATATGAGGGAATTTTGTCCATTTAACATGAATTTACCCCAACTTTCTCCCCACACATGCTGTAAGGCCAGAGGTCTGCGATGCTCAATCTGGTACCAAAACTCCCTTCATTATCTCAGTACAATATCTGTATTTTAGCAGGCACTCCTGCTCCCTAAAGCAATGCCAGCATCCTGGAGCAAAGCCACGTCCGTACGAGCTCATGTACATGGAGAAAATGGGCAGCTCCACCAAATYTTKGGAGGAGGAGGACATATGAGGGAATTTTGTCCATTTAGCRTGAATTTACCCCAACTTTCTCTCCACACATGCTGTAAGGCCAGAGGTCTGCGATGCTCAATCTGGTACCAAACCCCCTTCATCATGTGTATTTTAGCAGCCCCTCCTGCTCCCTRAAGCAATGCCAGACTCCAAGCAGCATCCCAGAGCAAAGCCAYRTCCRTACGAGCTCATGTAGACGGAGAAAAGGGGCAGCTCCACCAAATTTTGGGCCATCATGTTGTCGAAGACAGGGGTGACCCCATCCACGGCCAGGGAGGGATAAGCCAGCCCCAGGATCCCATCGAACTCAGCATCCAGGAAGGCTTTTCCCGGCTCACTGATGCTCTCTGCAAACTGCTGGTTGCTCACGGCCAGACCCTCGACCTGCAGGGAGGAGGGGGTTCCATGGGGGGGCTGAGTCCGTGGGCAAGCCCCAGGCACGTTGTCCAGAGCAGGAAAACCCAAAGGTCACTCACGGCTACTTGGTCGGATCCGATGATCCCCGTCAGGCTCCCGGTGCCGTACTGGATGGAGAAGGGGGTCCCTATCACCTGGTAGGTGCTGGACTGGGTTGGTTGGAACCTGGTGTGCTCAGCTGGGGAAGGAAATGGGATCTGTCAGCAGAAATGTCTTTTGTTTTTTGCATGGCCACAGCATGGATCTGTCAGCAGAAATGTCTTTTGTTTTTTGCATGGCCACAGCTGCCAGGAGCCCCCAGTGAGGCAAAATGATGGCGCAGCGTGGTGTCACCAAAACTCCTGGTTATGGGGGGTTCTGCTGAGGGACATGCTGGAGTTTTGAGGGGGGAGAAAACCTCTCCCATTTCGATCTGATGAAGGTGCAAGGTCTCTTAGGGAACACAGGAAGGATCAGCAGCGCAAATATTAATGAGTCCTGAGATGAAAGGCAGATGCTGTCCTAGTTAACAGCCACCAGCAACACTCAACAGCGCTGCAGGATGCCGTCCATTCTCCAATCGCCTGTCGGTATTCAGTCCATTCCTAACACTTCCCTGGAGGGATCCAGTCCCCATTCCCAATTCCCTACAGTGATCCGTCCATTACCCAATCTCCCTAGCAGAATCGAGTCCCATCTGGTCCCAATTCCCTGTGAGATCCAGTCCCATTCCCCAATTCCCTGCGCCACTGGATCCAGTCCCATTCCCCAATTCCCTGTAGGATCCAGTCCCATTCCACTCCACCTGAGATCCAGTTCCCATTCCCAATTCCCCTATGGAGATCCAGTCCATTCCCCAATTCCCCTGAGATCCAGTCCCATTCCCCATTCCCTTGAGATCCAGTCCCATTCCCCAATTCCCTGCAGGATCCCAGTCCCAATATCCCCAATTCCCTGTGAGATCCAGTCCCATTCCCAATTCCCTGGAGAATCCAGTCCCATTCCCCAATTCCCTTGAGATCCAGTCCCACTCCCAATTCCCTGCAAGGATCCAGTCCCATTTCCCAATTCCCTGCAGGATCCGTCCATCTTCCAGTTCCTAGTGAGATCCAGTTCCATTCCCCAATTCCCTCTATGAGATCCAGTCCATTCCCCAATCCCTGGGGAGATCCAGTCCCCATTCCCCAGTTCCCTGCAGGATCCAGTCCCATTCCCAATTCCACCTGCAATAGAACCACAGATCCATTACCCAATTGCCCTATGAGATCCAGTCCCATTTCCCAATTCTTCTTGAGATCAAGTCCCATTCCGCAATTCCCTGAAGTGATTCCAGTCCGTCATTCCCAATTCCCTGTGAAGATCCAGTCCCATTCCCCAATTCCCGTGAGATCCAGTCCCATTTCAATTCCTGTGAGATCCAGTCCATTCCCCCAATTCCCCTGGCAGGATCCAGTCCCATTCCCCAGTCCTGCAGGATCCAGTCCCATTCCCCAATTCCCTGAAGATCCAGTCCCATTCCCCAATTCCCTTGAGATCCAGTCCCATTTCCCCCAATTCCGCTGTGAGGATTCCAGTCCCATTCCAATTCCCTGGAGATCCAGTCCAATCCCCTCATTCCCTGCAGATCCAGTCCCATTCCCCAATTCCCTCAGGATCCAGTCCATTGCCAATCCCCTGCAGATCCAGTCCCATTCCCCAATTCCCTGCAAGATCAGTCCCATTCCCAATTCCCTGCAGATAGTCCATCTCCAGTTCCTGTGAGATCCAGTCCCATTTCCCCAATTCCCTAGAGATCCAGTCCCATTCCCAATTCCCTGCAGGATCCAGTCCATTCCCCATTTCCTGCAGGATCCAGTCCCATTCCCCAATTCCCTGTGAGATCCAGTCCCACTCCCCAATTCCCTGCAGGAATCCAGTCCCCCCATCCCCAGTTCCTGGAGCTGGGTTCTGGGGCAGCCCTGGGGCTGCTTGGGGATGCTCTGGTCCCTCTGGGCTCTCTGGGGCTGTCCGATCACTGACAGCTCCAAGAAGCCATGTTTGTTCTCTGCTGAGCTGTCACCCCGTGCTTTCACCCCTGGATTTCTGTCACTTTTAGGAGGGTCCCCATGGCCTTGGAGCTGGTGGCCCATGGCCTCTCTGGGGTCAGGGGCTCCCCACTCACCGCAGGCTTTGCTGACACAGTAGACAGAAGGCACCCAGAGGTTGGAGGAGCCCGTGTCGAACACCACGGTGAAATTCTGGGGGGGTGTCCCGATGGAGATCTGCCCAAAATACTCCATCTGCCAAAGAGGGGGGGCAGAGAGCACCGTGAGCCACCAGCACAGCCAGAAACGCCAGCAAAACAGAGCCTGGGGTGTCTGCAGAGCACAGATGGGGCTCAGTGTTTGATCTGTGCCATGCCAGGTGGAATAAAGGAGACAAATATTTAAGGARCAGCAATGGGGACTGAGGACAAAAGGCAGCATGTTGGGTACAGGACTCTGCCTCTTCCTGGCAAGGCTGGGCCCTGAGGGGACCCTGTCACCAGGCAGGGCTTTGGGGACGGGGGAATTGGGGAATGGGATTGAACTGGGGAGCTCCCTCCACCTCTGTGGGGGGCTCTGCCCTGAATAACTTGGATTTTGGAGTAAACCTGTCCCCAGGCAAGCGGGCAGAGCGCAGCAGGGAGGGAAGGGGTTGGCAGTGCCTGCCATGAATGCCCTCCCTTGTCCTCCTGCTGACATCCCCGGGACAAAGGGCYGGGCAGGCAGCGAGCCCTGGCACGCCGGGCACTGCCTGGAGCCGCGGGGTTTGTGGGCAGCGCTCGGGCACTGCTCGGGTAAACTGAGGGTGCTCCCAGCCCTGCTCACGTCCAGGTAGTTGATGAGGGGCTCGCTGGTCTCCGAGAAGGCGGCGCAGTCCTCGCTGCTCGCGTCCGGCGCGTCCCGGGCCCTCCAGAGGTGCGAGAGCTGCCCCCGCTCCCTCAGCAGCTTCCGCAGCGAGCGGCGCCGGCTCAGGGGCACCCTGCGGGAAAGGCCCGGTCACTGCCCTGGGTGCCCACCCTGAGGGTGCTGGGCACTGCCCTGAGGGTGCCGTGACCACCCTGAGGGTCCTGGGCACTACCCTCAGGGTGCTGTGCCCGCCCTGAGGGTGCTGTGCCAACCCTGAGGGTGCCGTGACCACTCTGAGGGTACTGGGCACTGCCCTGAGGGTGCTGTGCCAACCCTGAGGGTGCTGTGCCCACCCTGAGGGTGCCGTGACCACCCTGAGGGTACTGGGCACTCCTGTGGGTGTTGCCCACGTCCTGCGCTCACCCTGAAGGTCCTGGGCACTCCTGTGGGTGTTGTGCACATCGTGCACCCACCCTGAGGGTCCTGGGCACTCATGAAGCTGCTGGCCACATCCTGTTCCCACCCTGAGGGTCCTGGGCACTGCTGTGGGTGCTGCCCACATCCTGCGCCCACCCTGAAGGTCCTGGTCACTCCTGTGGGTGCTTTGCCCACCCTGAAGGTCCTGGTCACTCCTGTGGGTGCTGCTCAAGTCCTACACCCACCCTGAGGGTTCTGGTCACTCAGGAAGGTGCTGCTCATGTCCTGTGCCCAGCCTGAGGGCTCTGGTCACTCCTGTGCCCCCCCTGAGGGTCCTGGTCACTCCTGTGGGTGCCACCCATGTCCTGAGCCCACCCAGGTTCAGAGCCCACATCCCCTCCCTGCAACAATTTCCAGCCTAGGCACAGCAGAAGATGGGCACTGGATGTGTTTTAGGGCACAGGAAATCAAGGCCAGAGCTGGCAGGAGAGCGTGCAGCTCCTGGCAGTGCCACCGAGGGGAAGGCCCTTGGGGCTGGGCAGGGCGAGCAGGGCCAAGGGCAATCCAGGCTGCTTTTCTCTGCCCTCCCTGCTTGCACAAACCCCTTCCCAGCCCCTCCTGTTGCTGCCAGGCTCTGCCCAGAGGGATGGAGCACCCACAAATCGAGCACCCACTAATCCCAGCACGGTGCCACTGCTCTGGCACAGCCTGAGCTCTGCCACCCGTCACAGCCCTGGCAGTGACCCCCCATCCCTGGGGACCCTGGGGACCCCCTTACCTCCTCAGGGCGCTGGCCAGGGCCAGGCAGAGCGCAGTGAGGAGCAGCAGGCGCCTCATGGTGGGGATGGTGGCTGTGCCCGCYGCGGTGCCGCTCTTATACCCACGGTGCCAAGCTCGATAAGGGCCCTGCCAGAGTCAACACYGGGCTCGGGCACCCACAATGAATCACTGGCCACGGCCCAGGCGAGGCTGAGCGGGCGCTCCGGGGTCACGTTTGCTTTTCTGGGTGAGGACGGCGCTGGGGGGCCTGTGGGAGCTGAGCAGGGGAGGGTTTGGCTGATTTTGGGGCACTGGAGATCCCACAGAGGGAGCAGAACGGGGTCCCCATCCCAGCACCAGTTCCCATCCCAGCACCATTTGGGTGGAAACCCCCCAAAATGCTTTGGAGGAACATTTGCCTTCTCCTTCACCCCACAGCCCCACCCCAGGGAGCTGCCCGTGGCCGTGGGGTGCCCCAAAGCCYGGCAGCTGCAGGGAGGTGCAGGAAAGGGATGTGTTTGTACCACCGACCTAATTTTAAAAGGCAAAGCCTAATTAGCAGTGATGAACGGCTCGGGAATCCTCAACTTTCCCTTCCAAAGGCAGGAAGGAGCAGCTTTCCATGGGAGACAGCTCCTGGTGCTCTGCAGGCGTTAATGGGCTCGTCCTCTGTGGGTTTTGTTTTACCCGGGTCTCATTAAAGCCTCCGCGAGTGCAAACAGAAAATACCGATGAACAAATAAAGCCTTCAGACATGGGGAGAGTGAGTGGGGGCAGGCAAGCTTTTTCCTGCTGCYACCATCTCCCAGGCCCTTATTTTGCATGCTGTCCTTATTTTCCATGGTTTTGGGTGCTRAAGGGGGTGTTCTGCTCAGCGAGCCCCATTCACGTGATTAACAGGCTTTAGCACCGTGCTAATCCATTTTTTTGTTTGTCCCAGCGAGCCTGTTTTATCTAATTAAATTTTTATCTAATTAAAGCCCTCGCCCAGGAAATTGAAGTCCTCATCTGAGAGGCACAGGTACCCGAGGGTGGCTGGGGACAGCTGAGTCACGTCCTGCTGTCACCGGGATCTTGTGTCCCCATCCCTGGAGATGCTGCCAGGCCTCTCCTSTCCCCAGCTTTGAGGGCAGATTAAGCTTCAAAAAATCCATCAAATATTTCTCAATATGAGCAGGAAAACGTTGGGCACAGCACAGTTGATGCCGAWGGCAAATGCAGCTGTTTTTTCAAAACAAATGAAAATTCCCTTCATTCCCTCACGCTGCARTATTTTTTTTAACAAGTGGCTTTTAYACAAATTTATTCTCTATTTCCCCTTTTGAGATGCAGTTTAATGTACCAGCCTCCCTCCTTGTCCTAATCACATATTCATGGATTAGAAAGAAASTTCCTAAAACAAAAGCAGCTGCAGCAAGTGCCAGATAAGCTGAAAACAGCAAGYGGATTGTTCCAGACATGGTTTATAACCCGAAAATCCTATCAGAAAACCCAGCCTGAAGGGTCACTGGGCTTTGGAGATAAACGTGAGGGTGAGCAGCAGCACAGACACGCCAAACACTTTAAGTGAAATAGTTTATTTTGTGGAAAAGATCCCCCAATTGGGTCTTCATAATCTGCAAACTCCTGGCAGCGGATTCAGCATTAAAATGGGAAGATGAAAGTCATAACGAGGCCAGAGCTTTCATTTAGAAATTTTTGCAGCTAAGCAAATCTATTGCGACTTTTGAGTTATTTTAGAAGCAATTTTAAAAGCTCAACTCTTAGGAGCACTTCAAAATTGTTATTTCAAGTAGAACAAAATGGTAGAGGGTTTTTTTTCACTATGTTTTGGGAGCAACTGGGCTGGATTTGCACAGAAAATTGGGTCAAAAAGGCTTTGTTTCATACAAATTCCAGCTGTAGCTCAATGTGTGGAATGCAGAGGGAGGAGATGCCCAATTTCCAAGCYYTGGTGTCCCTCAGCTTGGCAGGGCCAGCCTGTGCTGCTCTGGAGAAATTGAGGAAAGGTGACCCCAGCTCCTGCAACATCCCAGCCTGGTGAGAAAGGAATGGGCTCTGCCAGGCAGGGCCTGTCCCCAGCTGTGTCCCACCCCTCCAGGGCCACACAGTTGGATCAGAAATGGGTTTTGCCCCTTGGGTAGAAAAAATACCTCTCACAGCCCGATATGAAGCACTTTCTTTGTTTAAAAAACCTGTTCTCAGGCTAAAAAYGTGTTATCTGTGTTCCTTCTTACACATTTCCTTTAGTGGAGYCACTGCCCTGGTTGATTCACACTGTGCCCCAGCAGTGTTTGGTAAAAAACCCTTTTTTCCTGCCTTTATCAGACACTTCTCCCACCTGTTAATCTCTTTATCCACCACCAAGCCCTTGAAAGTGCTGCAGCAGCAAACTCTCACCTGAAAAAAAATCAACAAACAAGCAAGTTTCAGTTAAATAAACCCCAAAATATTTACCTGGGGTGCAGCAGCTGTGAGGAGAGCAGGACCAACATCTGATGATGCAGCTGGTGGATGGTGGGAGCAGCCCCAAGGATGAAGGGGAATTTGGGAAGTGACCCCAACTCGTGATGCAGCTCCAGGGGTAGGTGATGCTTTTGGAAATCTTCTTTTTGCTTTTAGATAATCCAGGGGGATTCTTTTGGAGGTTGTATCCCTGGGGCAGGATTGCTGTGGGCTGGTGGAGATGCTGAAAGGCGAGCAGGCACCATCCCCATGCATCAGGCACCTTGAAAAAAAAGGGAATTTCTTGTTCCTTTCTGCCAGGGCACTTCCAGAGCTACAAACCCCACAGTTCCTAAGAACCAGCAGCCATCAATCCCCAAACCTCCTGGGAACTCTCAGGATGGGATCTGCCACGCTGCTGCTTGCACCCCAAAGCTTGCAGAACATTTTCCTGAGTGTGGGCASGTGGAGGCCCAGCCATCCCCAGCAGCCATGGAGCCAGGTGGTGTAAAATGCTTCATCCCTGTGGAAAATGTTTGCTTGGAAGCACCCAGAGCTCATTTTGGGTGGCAGCTGAGCTGAGCTGGGCACAGCTCCCCCAGCACCGCTTGGCTCCAAGGAAGCTCAGCTCAATTTTGGGACAAAGCTGCTGGAAGACAGAGAATTGATGGAGGGGTGCAGCAGCAAAACAGCTGCAGAACAGCAGAGAAACACCCCAATATATTTAAATGAGGCTGCTGACAGAGGGGAGGTGTCATGGGACTCGTGTGGGCTCCTTGGTGCCTCTGACCTGGGGGTAGAGCGTGACCGCATCCGGCACCGCCGCGCTGCCAGACCCCTCTCTGCACCCAAATCCTGCTGAAACCGCCCCAAATCCTGCTGAAACCGCCCCAAATCCTGCTGAAATAGCCCCAAATCCTGCTGCCTGCAGGGCCCCAGCTGCCCCAAGCCGTGGGGAAGGGAAGGTTGGAAAGCTGAGCCCAGGTAAGGCCGCGTTGGGCACCACGCTCCGGGTGCAATGGCACGGGAAGCAGAGGGTGCAACAGCGRGAGCAGAGCTGGGCTGGGAATCCCCCTGGGCACATTTTGGTGCCATCCTGAGCTCCAGTRAGCCAGCTGGGCCTGGGATTAAAATAATTTGGGGCATTCTGGAGCTTTCACTCRTGTTTAGCTGAGCACAGATGCCTCAGGTTGACCCTCGTTGCTCGTTGAGGAGCAGCTCCCTGCAAGCCTGGATTTCAGCATTTTCTTGAGAAGGGGTTGAAGTCTTGGAGGGTGCAGGCTCACAGAAGTTCCCCGAGGCCCCCAAAAAAGCACATTTGGTGCCAGGCTCTCACTGGCTGCTGCCTCAAATCAGATTTTTTGATACCCACCCGATATCGGTGCCTCCATCTCRCTGTACCCACAGAAGCTGCTGATAGTTGGATTTGGRGCTTATTTTGCAATTTCCTTTTGAACAGCTCATTTTTCAGATCCTTATCTGCTGCTGCAGCAGCGTCTCCTGCYCCACAGTAGGAAATGAGCCTTTCAAGAGTGGCAGCCCTTTGAGAAGGATATTTGGGGACAGATTTATTCAGTAAGGGAGGGGGGAAATTTCTGCARAAAATGAACTTTCAGCCTGGCAGTCATCAAACTGTTTGCATGAGTGGAATTTTGCAGGAGATTGGTGGTTATCAGGAAAGCTTTTGATGAATTAGGCTCAGAAATGTGTCATAGAGGAAATGATAGAATCTGCTCCACAGGATGGATAATGCCTTTGTTCTATCAATTTATCCATCAGCCTATCAATCAAATTATCATGGCTGCTTTAATCACTGTATCAAAGTCAGCTGAAGATCTCTCCCTATCAGCCATTTATAAATAGCAAGTGTATAACACTGAGAGAGGATTTAAAGTGCTTTTTTTGCAAGTGAAAGCTCACAAAAGGAACAGCCCACTGCTAGTTKTACAAAATGAACACCCCTATCTTTTTTTATAAATCTCTTGAGTGTTATGGCCAGAAGTCCCAAGCCAAGGGGSTCAGCTCAGGCATTGGTGTTTTCTGATTTTCTGCCTTAAACCCTCTTAACCTCAKCAGGATTGGAGCTCTCACAGAWTTAAATCYGAGGTGTTTCAGACACTGAGGTGTTGGAGGGCCTCTGATATTTCTGTCTGGACCTTGACTGATGCAAGAGTCTCACACCAGCCCATGACCTTCCTTTGATTACTTTTTCCATGGATTTTTTTCTTCATCTTGTAGTTTTCTTCCTTTTTTTTTTTTTTTTTGGTGGATTAAAAAGAGAAAAAGGAAAAAAAAAAAAGAACCATGAGAAAGGATTAAAGCAAGAAGAACAAATTTCAATTCTGTTGCGGTGAAGCCCAGAAAGTCCAGACAAGTCTCAGATATGAATGTGTATAAAGCCATTAATTCAGTGATAAGTACAGCCTGTGGCTCTGTGAGGGTGTGAACCACAGGGATTCTCACAGGGGGAGGGCTGGGATAAAATAAAAACCCTTTATTTCCCATCTGCAACATCCAACCACTGCTTCCAAGCRCTGAGCCTGATCTCCAGCTCGTGTGGAGCAGCCTGAGGCTCAGTGGGACCATTTTTTTGGTTGCCATCAGGTCCTGCTGCCTGTCTGTGCCCCCCAGGCCCTGGAGCTGCCTCAGCAGGAGGATGAGCCTTTGTGCATGGTGAGTGCAGCACCCTGGGGCACAGAGCCCTCCACAGCACCCCTGGGACCCCCCAGGCCAGGCTGGGCGGGGCTCTGAGCAACCTGGTCTGGTCTCAGGTCAGCTGTCTGTTCTCTGTCCCGAGATATGCTGTGTGGTCCTGGAGCGGCCCCAGGCTCTGAAGGAAGAGACTGGACTCTCTGGAGTTCGATCTTTGAATTGTTTATTAATTCTTATCTATAAAATTTTCTCCCTGCCGAGCAGAGGTCTGTTCAGCAAGGCAGCCAAGGCACTCTGACCGCCCCCAGGGCGGTGTTGTCATTTTTATACTACAAACTATGTACATCATATTTACCTTTAATTTCCAATACCCATCACCTATGTTAGACAGTGCATCTCTATTCCTAAACAATCCCAGAGTGCCAACATCACAGCAGAAATGGAGAACAAGAGAGACAGAAAGAAGAAGGACGAGACCAGCCTTGATCCCTCCATCTTGTCCCATAACCCCACATCACCAAAAATCCTAAAGCCTTATATTTTCACCCCGATGGCACCTGTAAATACAACCCTTTAAACACCGTGTGACTTCCAGCTGCTCCATACAAAGCGGCAATTTGCTTATGAGGGATCAAAGTCAAGCCCCAAGTGTTCGGGCCTCGTGCCAAGGTCTCCGAAGCCCACTCGTGGGGTCTGGGGGGTCTCGGGAGGCTCCGCACATTCCCAGTGATGTGCTGAACTCCCAAGTCTGGCTGAGAATGTCCCTGCTCATGGCAGGGGGATGACCTTCAAAAGGTCCCAGCCCATTCCATCATTCACATAGTTCTGTAATTCCATCATAACCTGCATGGTCTCTCTCCCCTCCAGTCACCACATTCCCCCCCTGGGGGCTTTTTGAAAACCTTCTGGGGACAGGCCCAAAAAACAAGTGGCAAGCGAACTAAAATCATTCTTGAAAACGCAAGCCCCTCATTTTGGGTCCAACATCCCCCAAAAAAACCAAAAAAAGCAAACTGAAAGCTACCACAAACCTGAGTCTAAAATGTGCCTTGAGCCCATGGGGGGGTTGAAAAGAATTTGGTGATTGCCAGTGAGACTGAATGGTTTTCTCTTGTTCAGCTCTGGATTCCCTGCTGTTGCCTCACTTGTCTCCTTGAACTCTACCTCTCCTCTCTGCTGGCCTTTACACACATGCTCAGCAGGAAAATTGGTAATTAAAAAAATGGCTTTTCCCTGTGATTTCCTGTGGGTGGGTGTGGGATGGGAAAGGGGCGGGCAGGCTTGGGCTGTGGCTGGCTGTGGTGACCTGGATGACATGGCTGTTCACATTGCAGTTAGCAACCTTGTGTTTGCTTCAAAACCTTTTTTTTTTGGTCACTTTTTTAGTAAAGTGCTGGGAAAATACCAAGAATCAGCTCACAAGATTAATTCAGATGAAGCTGCCAATTTCTAGCAGGGAACTCTTTCACACCAACTGCTGCTCACATTTGCACAGGCCCAGCTCTGCTTTGGGTCACAATCATTCCAAAACTTGCAAGAAAGAGGCCCTGACACTGTGATTTGTCACTGGACCTCTCCTGGTGGGAGAGGCAGGGCCCTGGATCATCTCAATAATTGAATTTGATGGATATCAGCCTGCTCCAATCATTGTTTTGGGGTGGGCTGGTTTGAGCTGGGGGTGCTGGAGCAGGGTGGGGTGCTCTGGGCACAGCAGGGACCAGGGCTCACTCTCCTCTTGCTCACAGCCCAGCATTCCTGCAGGATGCAGGTGAGCAGCAGCCCTGGGGAGCATCCCAGCCCTCAGCCCAGCCCAGCTCCAGCCTCAGCACCGGGAGGGGACACGGCACAGAAACAACCTGGGGCACAGAAACAACCTGGGGCACAGAAACAACCTGGGGCACAGAAACAACGTGGGGCACAGAAACCATCCCCAGCCTATGCAGGTAAGGGGCTCTGCAGCAATGGGGCATTGTCCTGGCACAGGGATGGGAATTTTTGGGTGACATTTGTGCAATGTCTCTTCCTTATGAGCTCTGGGGTGGGAGAAGGGCCAAACAGGAGCTGCCTCCTATTCCCAGCTGGGCTCTCCCTGCTCKTTTCTCCCAGGGAAGTGAGGCTGGGAGGGATCAAACTGGTGCTTTGTGGATCAGAATTTTCACTTCTGAGCATGTTTGKTTTTTGTCCCTTGATCCTTTTTTTCCCTTTAACCCTCTGGGAAGTGCTGGGCTGGTAAATGTTTTGTGTTTTTAAGGGAGCAGTGACACATCTTCAGACACCTCAGAGGACTCAGACAACCCTTCCTGCCCTCAGGTACCACGGGAAAATCATCCCCAGCCCACCTGGTGCTGTGTCCAGCTCTGGRGCAGCATCAGGAGGGGCAAATCCATCAAACCACATTGAAATTCCATAGATAAGGGCTGGGGCGGTTGTTGTTCCCTGTCACACACAGCATTCCAGTGTCCCCCATTCAGAGGGAAGCAGCCCTGGGCACTTTAKGAAAATTGTGAAACAAAATCTTCTCTCTGAGGGTGGGCAGGCCCTGGCACAGGTGCCCAGAGCAGCTGTGGCTGCCCCTGGATCCCTGGCAGTGCCCAAGGCCAGGCTGGATGGGGCTTGGAGCAACCTGGGACAGTGGAAGGTGTCCCTGCCATGGCAGGGGGAAYGGGATGGGCTTTAAAATCCCTTCCAACCCAGCCCATTCCATGATTCCCTGAACTGGTGCATGGGCTTGAGGGCTCCTGGGTGGGTGCTGGGCCTGACCTGGGCTTCATTTTGCTCCTGCAGGGCCGTGGCTCAGAGGAAAACCTCAATTACACATCCCTGGTGTTCCCAGGGCAAGGCCCCGAGCCAGGCTCTGCCCGGGACTACGAGAACGTCAAGGCTGGCATGGATTATGTCAACGTGGACCCAAAGAAGAGGAAAACACATTTCTGGCCCTTCTCCAGCCCCAGGGCATCCAAGGCTGTGGAGTACACCGAGGTGAAGCTGTGACACTGCTGTGGGGCTGTGACACTGCTGTGGGGCTGTGACACTGCTGTGGGGCTGTGACACCAGGTGAAGCTGTGACACTGATGTGGGGCTGTGACACTGATGTGAGGCTGTGACATTGCTGTGGGGCTGTGACACTGCTGTGGGGCTGTGACACTGCTGTGGGGCTGTGACATTGCTGTGGGGCTGTGACACTGATGTGAGGCTGTGACACTGATGTGGGGCTGTGACACTGCTGTGGGGCTGTGACACTGATGTGAGGCTGTCACACTGATGTGAGGCTGTCACACCAGGGTGAAGCTGTCACACCAAGCTGAAGCTGTGACACTGATGTGAGGCTGTCACACCAGGCTGAAGCTGTCACAGCAGGTGAAGCTGTGACACTGCTGTGGGGCTGTGACACTGATGTGAGGCTGTCACACCAGGCTGAAGCTGTCACAGCAGGTGAAGCTGTGACACTGCTGTGGGGCTGTGACACTGCTGTGGAGCTGTGACACTGATGTGAGGCTGTGACACCAGGCTGAAGCTGTCACGCCGATGTGAGGCTGTCACACCAGGCTGAAGCTGTGACACTGCTGTGAAGCTGTCACACCAGGGTGCTGCTGCCCACAGGTGCCCAGAGCCCCCAGCAGCTGCACAGCTGGCACTGCCCCCCTTTCCCCTGGCACTGTCCCCTTCCCCTGGGGCACTGCCTGGCACGGCCTGCAGCACTTGTACCATCACCCACAGCTTCCTTGGCTTTTCCTTAAAGGCTCCACTGTTCCTGAGGGACAGTGTGGGGCAGGGGAGGGCTCCTCCCAGCCAGGCTGGAATCAGCTCTCCACTCTGTGTCATGACCCCTTTTCCCTCATTTCATGAAAGCAAAAGAAAAACATCCCCCCCTCGCCTCTCAAAATGGGCACTTCAGGGAGGGAGATGCAGTGATCCTCAAACCTGCACTGAGCTCCTCTCAGTGATGTTGTTTTGCTCATCAGCCTCATCAAATCCTTTTAAATACAATTTTTTTCCACTGGCTTTTCCYTCTCCCTGTCTCCCACCTTTTGCTTTCCCTGCTTTGTCCCTGCTCCAGGTGCTGGGGTTGGTCTCTCCCCACCTGGGCCACRTCCCTGCTCTTCACTCTGCATTTTGTTACTTCTGAATTTTCCAGAAATAAACTTCCAGCGTTCCTGGGAATGGGAATGGTGCCCCAGAGTGTGCTCTGGGAGGGGGATGGAGCTGCTGCCTCCCAGCACAGGGAGGGATGGAGCTGCTGCCTCCCCTTCCTCAGGGCTGGAGCTGCCCCAAGTGTGTTTTAAATGGGCTCAGTGATGCTGGGATTTAATGAAAGGTTGTGAGACAATTGATTTGGGATTGATCAGTGGCAGGGGGAGCCAGGCACTCCTCCTTTCATGACCTTGTGGTGCAGATCTGGCCCAGCTTGAAGGGCACGTGAAGGAAAATGTTCCAAAATCCCCAACAATTCCTGGGTAACGTTGGAAAACCCAGGAGAGGTGTGATTATGGGACTGGAGGTGAGGCCAAAACCAGTGAGAGGAAGCTKCTGAGAAATCTGATTCAAATGCCTGGCGATTAAAAAGTGAAAATATTGAAGGTTTCAAAATATTTTCCTCTGAATGTTTTATTTTTACAGCTTTAGCCTGTGATAGTGGAAGGAGTAACGCCCGTGGCTCGCAGGGAATTTGGGCCCTTAAAAAGTGAAAATATTGAAGGTTTCAAAATATTTTCCTCTKAATGTTTTATTTTTACAGCTTTAGCCTGTGATAGTGGAAGGAGTAACRCCCGTGGCTCGCAGGGRATTTGGGCCCTTCACTGGGACACCTGTACACCWCCCTCAGCAGCTTTTGAGCTAATGGATGCTCTTTCCTGCCTCATCCATGATTGATTCCTGCACARAACAGCTCCTGGCAGCAGGGMRGKGCCAGGCTGRGACTGCAGGGGAGCTGAGTTCCCTGATCCCCAAGCCGGTTTGGGCCCCTGATCGTGCAAAATCAGCCAAAAGCAGCAGCAGGGTGAGAGCAGCTCCCTGGGATGCAGCAGATGTTGAGCACAGGATGGGGATGGGAGCAGAGCTGATGGGAGAGGGCACGGGGGGAGCAGGATGTGCCCGGCTGAGCTGGAGCAGGGCCAGGGCTGCTCCCAGCAGCTCCTCGGGGGTGGCACTGCCGCGTTTGGGGCGCTCCAGCGGGCACAGCGTGGGGCAGCACAGCTGTGCCCGGCACCAGGGGGTGTGACAGCCCCGTCCCTGGCCCGGGGCAGGCGGCAGGGGGGCACTTGCAGGCCACAGGAGCTCTGCAGCCCCGCGGGGGGACAGCTCTGTCCCCGCTGCCTGCTCGGGTGCGAGAGGAGGCAGCGGCGGCGGCTCTGGAGGAGATGGAGCCGCGATGCCGCCCGCCGTGCTCCGGCTGCTCTCTCTGCTGGCAGCTGGGAACGCGAAACTCGGGTACCTCCAGGAGGACTTTGTGGATGCAGCATCCCCTGATCCCAAAGGGTGCAGCATCCCCTGATTGTTGCTTTCCGCTTGGAAAGCAGGGCGACCTGGTTTCACATGAAAGACAACACGGTAACCCTCCAGGGCTACTCGGGCCAAATAACACGCAGCACCAGTATGGTGGACGGTTAGAAGGCATTTATTTTTATTTCTCGGGGGCTGTCTCTTATACACATCTAGATGTGTATAAGAGACAGATATAGAGGGGTCTTGTGCTGACTCAGTGATCAGTAAGACAATAGAGTTTCCTATGTTAGTAAAAGACTATGTGCTTCTAGCTACATACCGGGGGTCTGGTTATCTTATCTTTGGATACAGAGGGAGAGAGGAGGAAGAAGTGGCCTCTGCTATCTTTCCGTCACAAACCGAAATCTTCCGTGCGCCGTTCCCTTAGCCAGTCACACCTGATCCCAAAGGATGTAGGATCCCCTGATCCCGAAGGATGCAGGATCCCTTCCTGAAGGGTGCAGGATCCCCTGTTCCCAGAGGTTACAGGATCCCCTGATCCCAAGGGGTGCAGGATCCCCTGATCCCAAAGGATGCAGGATCCCCTGATCCCAAAGGATTCAGGATCCCTTCCTGAAGGGTGCAGGATCCCCTGTTCCCAAAGGATTCAGGATCCCTTCCTGAAGGGTGCAGGATCCCCTGTTCCCAGAGGTTACAGGATCCCCTGTTCCCAGAGGTTGCAGGATCCCTCCCCAGAGGTTGCAGGATGTAGGGAGAATTGTAAGGGGCCACAGTGATCTTATCCCCAGTGAGTTGCAGCCGGGGCCAATTAAGAACCACATCTATAACCAATTAAGATCAAGCAGCATAAAAGGGTGGAGTCAGAGAAGAGTCAGAAGACAGCGAGAAGAGTCAGATGGCTGCTGCAAGGATCCAGAAGAATCACTGCTTAGAGGAGCTGCTCCATGAGAAGCATTAAGAAGGTATGGTGCTCAGAAGCCATGGGATCCTTGCAGCCTAATGATAATAAGAACTGTTGCCGTGTACTGTGCTGATATACAAGGCAACGTTGCCATGTACTGTTCAATATGTAAGGCAACAGCAGGATCCTCCCCGGAGGTGGCAGGGTCCCTCCCCGCAGGAGAGCATCCAGAAGTTTCCCTAAACACGGTTTGGGGTGGATGCTGCGTCAGGCAGCGGCCGGAGGGGCTCTGTCCATGCCCCGGCACCCACGGCAGCGAGGACAAGGCGGACGCGACGCTTTTCTGGGTGAAACATCCCGATTTCTGCAAAACGCGGTGCCACCAGGTGGGGAGAGCCGCGCTCTGCAGCGAGAGCGAGCGGTGGCTAGTGTCACACCTGGCACTTGTTACATATGGCAGTTCACACCTGGTGGTGTCACACCTGGCAGTGTTACATATGGAAGTGTCACACTTGATAGCTGTTACATCTGGAGCTGTACACACATGTGGCGGTGTCACACAACGTGGCGCTGTCACACTACGTGGCGCTGTCACACACGTGGCGCTGTCACAACGCGGCGCTGTCACACACGTGGCAGTGTCACACACGTGGCAGTGTCACAACACCTGGCAACTGTCAGAACACACCTGGCCACTGTCACACACCTGCAAGTGTTTAACTTGGGCGGTGTCACACATGTTCAGTGTCACACACCTGGCAGTGTTACATATGGCAGTGTTACCACTTGGTGGGTGTCACACTGGCGGTTGTCACCACCTGGGGTTGTTAATTTTGGCGGTGTCACACACGTGCAGTGGTCCACACCACTGGCGCTGTCACACACCTGGCGCTGTCACATCACCTGGCGGTGTTACATATGGCCAGTGTTCACATGGCAGTGTCCACACCTGGAGCTGCACAACCTGGCAAGTGTCACACACGGCGATGTCGGTGTCGCAGCTGCCACTGCCGCATGCTAGAGGTGCCCGACTCTGTCAGGGCCCTCGTCGCAGGGCGGGACAAGCTCCCTGGCGCTGTCCCCCGTGCAGAGGACCCCGGCCTGGTGGCTGTGCGCCTCAGGAATCGTGGTTTTTCCGTGCTGCACAGGCTCCGGTGGAGTTGGGTGCTGCGCAGCCCGGCCCCGGGGGCGCCCCAGCAGCCGCCGGCAGTCCTGCAGGATGGTGCCCGCTGAAAGAAAGGTAGATCCAGGGGTTGCAGCAGCTGCTGAGGCTGCCAGCAGCATGGTGATGCTGAAAGCCACCGTTGGGTGGACTCCTGGCGAGGCAAGAGAGAGAGATGAGACATCCCC
Organism: Sporophila hypoxantha; assembly: GCA_002167245.1. Classification (NCBI taxonomy): domain Eukaryota; kingdom Metazoa; phylum Chordata; class Aves; order Passeriformes; family Thraupidae; genus Sporophila; species Sporophila hypoxantha. Next base: position 172,294 of record NDFG01000401.1, on the reverse strand, counting down.
AGGGGCTGGGCAGGGGTGGGGTGGGCAGTGGGCAGGAGCTGGGGGCTCTCCTGGCCCACATTCCCATCCCACTGGCATTCCTGGGGGATGGAAAGCTGGCAGACCCAGAACCCTGCAGGTTCTGCAGTGCCCATGTGCTGGAGCACATCCCCTGAGAGGTGAAACCCAGCATCTTCTGGGCTTTCCTTCAGCCTCTCAGCTGCCCAAAGCATCTCCCAGAAGATTTTCAATCCTGGGTGAAGTCTCTTTTTCTAGCAGTAGTACTGCTTCAGTAGTTAGGAAAACTAGTGAAGATTTCCAGGGAAAAAAAATCAACATATGAACGCAGAAATCCACTTCTGAAACCTCTGAAAATTCCCAGAGGAGAGGAAAGACACGCTGGGCAGGGGTGGGGTGGGCAGTGGGCAGGAGCTGGGGACTCTCCTGGCTCACATTCCCATCCCACTGGCATTCCTGGGGAATGGAAAGCTGGCAGAGCCAGAACCCTGCAGGTTCTGCAGTGCCCATGTGCTGGAGCACATCCTCTGAGAGGTGAGACCCAGCAGCTTCTGGGCTTTCCTTCAGCCTCTCAGCTGCCCAAAGCATCTCCCAGAGGACTTTCAATCCTGGGTGAAGTCCCTTTTTCTAGCAGTAGTACTGCTTCAGTAGTTAGGAAAAAAATTCAACATATGAACTCAGAAATCCACTTCTGAAACCTCTGAAAATTCCCGGAGGAAAGGAAAGACACGCTGGGCAGGGGTGGGGAGGGCAGTGGGCAGGAGCTGGGGGCTCTCCTGGCTCACATTCCCATCCCACTGGCATTCCTGGGGTTGGAAAGGTGGCAGAGCCAGAACCCTCCAGGTTCTGCAGAGCCCATGTGCTGAGCACATCCTCTGAGAGGTGAGAGGATGTGGTTCTGCAGTGCCAGGTTCTGCAGTGCCCATGTGCTGGAGCACACCCCCTGAGAGGTGAGAGAGACCCAGCAGCTTCTGGGCTTTCCTTCAGCCTCCCAGCTGCCCAAAGCATCTCCCAGAAGATTTTCAATCTTGGGTGAAGTCCCTTTTTCTAGCAGTAGTACTGCTTCAGTAGTTAGGAAAACTAGTGAAGATTTCCAGGGGAAAAAAAATTCAACATATGAACTCAGAAATCCACTTCTGAAACCTCTGAAAATTCCCG
>NDFG01000401.1:147140-171114 GCA_002167245.1 Sporophila hypoxantha | reverse complement strand
GGACACCTGACACCTCCCTCAGCAGCTTTGAGCTAATGGATGCTCTTTCCTGCCTCAACCATGATTGATTCCTGCACAAAACAGCTCCTGGCAGCAGGGCAGTGCCAGGCGAGACTGCAGGGGAGCTGAGTTCCCTGATCCCCAAGCCGGTTTGGGCCCCTGATCGTGCAAAAATCAGCCAAAAGCAGCAGCAGGGGTGAGAGCAGCTCCTGGGATGCAGCAGATGTTTGAGCACAGGATGGGATGGGAGCAGAAGCTGATGGGAGAGGGCACGGGGGAGCAGGATGTGCCCGGCTGAGCTGGAGCAGGGCCAGGGCTGCGTCCCAGCAGCTCCTCGGGGTGCCAGGCCGCGTTTGGGCGCGTCCAGCGGGCACAGCGTGGGGCAGCACAGCTGGCCCGGCACCAGGGGGTGTGACAGCCCCGTCCCTGGCCCGGGGAGGCGGCAGGGGGCACTTCCAGGCCACAGGAGCTCTGCAGCCCCGCGGGGGGACAAGCTCTGTCCCGCTGCCTGCTCGGTGCGAGGAGGCACGCGGCGGCGGCGCTCTGGAGGAGATGGAGCCGCGATGCGCCCGCCGGTGCTCGGCTGCTCTGCTGGCAGCGGAACGCGAAACTCTGCGGTACCTCCAGGAGGACTTTGTGGATGCGCATCCCATGTCCAATTGCAGGATTCGTCTGATCCCAAAGGATGCAGGATCCCCTGATCCCAAAGGCATGCAAGGATCCCCCTGGGATGAGGATCACCAAGAGGATCCAGGATCCCCGGTGATCCAAAGGATGGCAGATCCCCTGATCCCAGAAGGATGCAGGATCTCTTGATCCCAAAGGATGCAGGATCCTTCCGTGAAGAACGGTGCAGGATCCCCTGTTCCCAGAGGTTACAGGATCCCCTGAGCCAAGGGGTTGCAGGATCCCTCCCACAGAAGCTTGCAGGATGTAGGGAGAATTGTAAGGGGCCACAGTAATCTTATCCCCAGTGAGTTGCAGCCGGGGCAATTAAGAACCACATCTAATTAATCAATTAAGATCAAGCAGCATAAAAGGTGGAGTCAGAGAAGAGTCAGAAGACTGCGAAGAGGAGTCAGATGGCTGTGCTCAAGGATCCAGAAGAATCACTGCTTAGAGGAGCTGCTCCATGAGAAGCATTAAGAAGGTATGGTGCTCAGAAGCCATGGGATCCTTGCAGCCTAATGATAAGAACTGTTGCCATGACTGTGCTGATATACAAGGCAACGATTGCCATGTACTGTTCAATATGTAAGGCAACAGCAGGTCCCTCCCCGGAGGTCTGCAGAGTCCCGCCCGCAGACAGATCCAGAAGTTTCCCTTAACACGGTTTGGGGGGGATGCTGAGGTCAGGCAGCGGCCAGAGGGGCTCTGTCCGTGCCCCGGCACCCACGGCAGCGAGGACAAGGCGGAGGCGACGCTTTTCTGAGGGAAACATCCCGATTTCTGCAAAACGCGCGTGCCACCAGGTGGGGAGAGCCGCGCTCTGCAGCGAGAGCGAGCGGTGGCAGTGTCACACCTGGCAGTTGTACATATGGGCGTGTCACACCTGGCACTTGTTCACACCTATAGTGTCACACACCTGGCGCTGTCACAACTTGGCGGTGTCACACACCTGGCACTGTCACACCTGGCGGTGTCACACCTTGCACTGTCACACCTGATGTGTCACACACCTGGCGGTGTGTCCACAACACCTGGCACTGTCACACCTGATGGTGTCACACACCTGATAAGTGTCACACACCTGGTCGCTGTCACACTGGCAGTGTCACAACACCTGGCAGTGTCACACACACCTGGCGGTTGTCACACACCTGGCGTGGTCACACACCTGGGGTGTCACACTTGGCGTGTCACACCTGCACTGTCACACACTGCACTGTCACACCTGGCGTGCACACACCTGCACTGTTCACACCTGCGGTGTCACACCTGGGTGGGTCACACACTGCAGTGTCACACCTGCGGTGTCACACACTTGGCAGTGTCACCACTTGCGTGACACACCTCGGTGTCACACACCTGCGTGTCACACACCTGGCACTGTCCACACCTGCACTGTCACACCTGCGCTGTCACACACTGGCGCTGACAACACCTGTGTCACACCCTGGGTCACACACCTGGCACTGTCACTGTCACACCTGGCGGGTCACACCCTGGCGCGTCACACACCTGGCCGGTGTCACACACTGGCGGTGTCACACCTGTGGGTGTCACACCTGCAGGTGTCACAGCTGCCACGCCGCAGCTAGAGCGTGCCCGACTCTGTCAGGGCCTCGTCGCAGGCAGCACAGCTCCCTGGCGCTGTCCCCGTGCAGAGGACCCCGGCCTGGTGGCTGTGGCTCAGGATCGTGGTTTTCCTGCTGCACAGGCTCCCGGGTGGAGTTGGGTCTGCGCAGCCCGGCGCCGGGGGCGGCCCCGGCGCCCCGGCAGTCCTGCAGGAGGTGCCCGCTGAAAGAACAGGTAGATCCAGGGGTTGCAGCAGCTTGCTGAGGCTGGCCAGCAGCATGGTTGATGCTGAAAGCCACGTCGGTGGACTCTGGCGAGGCAAGGAGAGGAGATGAGACATCCCCAGGGGCTGGGCAGGGGTGAGGTGGCAGTGGCAGGAGCTGGGGGCCCTCCTGGCTCACATTCCCATCCCACTGCATTCCTGGGGGATGGAAAGCTGGCAGAGCCAGAACCCTCCAGGTTCTGCAGAGCAAACCTTGCAGTCTACAGTCCAGTGCCCATGTGGCTGAGACATCCCCTGACGAGGTGAGACCGCAGAGCTTCTGGGCTTTCCTTCGCCTCTCAGCTGCCCAAAGCATCTCCCAGAAGGATTTTCAATCTGGAGTGTGAAGTCCTTTTTCTTAGCAGTAGTACTGCTTCAGTAAGTTAGGAAACTATGTGAAGATTTCCAGGGGAAAAAAAATTCAACATATGAACTCAGAAAATCCACTTCTGAAACCTCTGAAAATTCCCGGAGGAGAGGAAAGACACGCTGGGCAGGGGTAGGTGGGCAGTGGCAGGAGCTGGGGCTCTCCTGGCTCACATTCCTCATCCCACTGGCATTCCTGGGGTTGGAAAGTGGCAGAGCCAGAACCCTGCAGGTTCTGCAGCTGCCCACGTGCTGGAGCACATCTTCTTGAGAGGTGAGAGGAGCTGCTTATTGCAGTGCCAGTTCTCAGTGCCCATTCTGATGCACATCCTCTTAGAGGTTGAGACCAGCAGCTTCTGGGTTTTTCTTCAGCCCTCTGCGCTGCCCCCAAGCATCTCCAAGAAGGACTTCAATCTTGGGGTGAAGTCCCTTTATTCTAGCGAGTAGTACTGCTTCAGTAGTTAGGAAAAAAATATCAACACATGAACTCAGAAAATCACCTTCTGAAACCGGCCTGAAATTCCACGAGGAGGAAAAGACACCTGGGCAGGGGGGTGGGGTGGGCAGTGGGCAGGAGCTGGGGCTCTCCTGGTTTCGCATTCCCATCCCACTGCATTCCTGGGGATGGAAAGTGCAGAGCCGACCCTGCAGGTTCTGCAGTAGCCAGAACCCTGCAGGTTCTGCAGTGCCCATGTGCTGGAGCACATCCTCTGAGAGGTGAGAGGATGTGGTTCTGCAGTGCCAGGTTTCTGCAGTGCCCACGTGCTGGAGCACATCCCCTGAAGGTGAGGAGCCCAGCAGCTTCTGGGCTTTCCTTCAGCCTCTCAGCTGCCCAAAGCATGTCTCCCCAGAAGCATTTTCATCTTGGGTGAAGTCCCTTTTTCTAAGCAGTAGTACTTTTTCTATATGCTACTACTTTTCAGTAGTCCCTTAGTTCTAGCAGTAGTAGGAAAACTAGTGAAGAATTCCAGGGGAAAAAAATTCAACATATGAAGCTCAGAAATCCACTTCTGAACCTCTGAAAATTCCCAGAGAGAGAGGGAAGACACAGCTGGGCAGGGGTGGGGGCAGGTGGCAGGAGCTGGGGCCTCCTGCTCACATTCCCATCCCACTGGCATTCCTGGGGGATGGAAAGGTGGCAAGAAACCCTCCAGGTTCTGCAGCCAGGAACTCTGCAGGTTGCAGAGCCATGTGCTGGAGCACATCCCCTGAGAGGTGAACCCAGCAGCTTCTGGGCTTTCCTTCCAGCCTCTCAGCTGCGCCAAGCATCTCCCAGAAGATTTTCAATCTGGGAGTGAGTCCCTTTTTCTAGCAGTAGTACTGCTTCAGTAGTTAGGAAAACTATGAAGATTTCCAGGGGAAAAAATTCAAATATGAACTCAGAAATCCACTTCTGAAACTCTGAAAATTCCCGGGAGGAAAGAAAGACACACGGGCAGGGAGTGGGTGGGCAGTGGGCAGGAGCTGGGGCTCTCCTGGCTCACAATTCCCATCCCACTGCATTCCTGGGGTTGGAAAGCTGGCGAGCCAACCTCCAAGTCTGCGAGCCAATTGTGCTGGAGCACGATCCTTCTGAGAGTGAGGACCTAGGCAGCTTCTGGGCTTTCCTTCAGGCCTTCTCAGCTGCCCAAGCATCTCTCGAGAAATTTTCAATCCTGGGTGAAGTCTCTTTTTCCAGTAGTAGTACTGCTTCAGTAGTTAGGAAAAATTTCAAAATATGAACTCAAAAATCACTCTGAAACCTCTGAAAATTCCCAGAGGGAGGAAAGACACACATCGGCAAGATGTTTTGCACATCCCTATGGATGAATGGTGCCGAGGAAAATCATTCACTTCTAAGTGTTTTTTTTCTGAAAGAATCATCTGACTGAAGATTATATTTTATACATTTACAGGGGAGGAAATCTGTATTGTATTATTATAACATTTGGTTAAGGATATTTGAGGGAGGAATTTATGCATTTACAGAAAGAAACTGATAGCCTTCCTCATGATTTCTATCATTGAAGGAAAAATCTGTAAAATGCCCCATGATTTTGATAATGTAAAAACCTGTAAGCCTTCCCCATAAGTTTTTACAATGTTAAAAATCTGTAAAAATCCCCATATTTTGATGATGCAAAACCTGTAGCCTTCCATATGATTGTTTATAATTTTTAATATTTTATATTTATTTTATAGTTTTGTATTTTTAAAAATCTGTAAATCCCCATGATTTTTTCATGTAAAAAGACTGGTAGCCTTTCCCCGTGATTTTATAATTTTTATATTTATATATTTTATTTTAATTTTTGGGCGTTTTTTTAATCTGGTCAGACATTCCCATTGTTTTGATCATGCAAAAACGCTGTAGGCCTTCCCTATGAGTGATTTTTATAATTTTTATATTTATTATATTTAAAAAAAAAAATATCTGTGAAATCCCCATGGATGCTTTTATAACTGCAAAAATCTGTAGGCGTTCCCATGATTGTTATTAATTTTTTATATTTTATATTTAAAAATCTGTAGAATCCCCATGATTTTTATCACGTAAAAATCTGTAAAATCCCCATGATTTTTACCATGCAAAAACCTGTAGCCTCCCCATTTATTTTTTAATGCCAAGACGACACCCAGCTCTTCTTTGTTAAAAACCCAACCGCATTCCTGGCATTGCCAGGGCTCCGTGCCCCACTCACCATCACCAGGAGCATCCTGGTCCCACACCGACCACATCTGCACGCTGAAGAAGGGCGCCCAGCAGGTGACATAGGCGGCCACGATGACGAAGGTCATCTTCACCGTGCGGATCTTGGCGCGGGAGATGGTGCGCACGCTGCTCACCCTCGAGGGCTGCCCGCCCTTCCCTGCGGGGCTGGCACCGCCGGGGGCACCCACCACGGTGCCGGGGGCACCGCTCCGCGTCTTGCCCTTGAGGTTCTTGCAAATCTCGTGGCAGATGAGGCTGTAGCAGACGCYGAGGACGCCCACGGGCAGCACGAAGATGCACAGCGTGGTCCAGGTGATGTAGGCGCGCGCTCCCCACGCGTAGCCGAAATSCGCCCAGCAATCCAGCACCCCCGAGCCCGGGCGCACCTCGCGCAGGGAGAAGATGAACACCTGGGGCAGGCTGAGCAGGCAGCTGAGCAGCCAGGTGAGCCCGATCATGGCGTAAGCCTGGCGGCCGGGCTGCTGCAGCGACTGCAGCGGGTGGCACACGGCGAGGTAGCGGTCCAGRGTCATCACCATCAGCATGTAGGTGGAGGCGAACATGCTGAGCACCTGCAGGTACTTGACGGCCCTGCAGAGCGGGTCGGGCCCCAGGAAGCGGTAGGTGACCTTCCAGAGGAGCTGCGGCAGCACCTGGAACAGCGCCACGGCCAGGTCGCTCAGCCCCAGGTGCAGGATGAAGAGGTGCATGCGGCTCATCTTCCTCCTCAGCCGGTACATGGCCAGCAGCACGCCCAGGTTGCCCACGGTGGCCACGGCCAGGATGGTGCCCAGCACGCCCACCTCAGCCTTGGCCAGCTCCTCGTCCCGGCTGTGCAGCACCGTCAGGTTGGGGCGCCCTGCCGGGCTCAGCAGCCCCTGGCCGTGCCCAGGKGGGCTCTGCTGGGAGCTGTTCCAGCCCCAGCCGAGCTCCATCCTCCTGGGAGGCTCTGCAGGATCGCAGAGCTCCGCGGCTCCTCTCTGATGTCCTGCTGTCCCCTTCCCTGTTTCTCCTGAGCGTCCAGGCTTCCTCTGGCCCTGGTGCTGGGTTTTGTACCCCTGGCTGGTCCCTCCCGTTGTCCCGCAGGCTGGGTTTTTTACCCTGGCAGGTCCCTCCCAGGTGTCCCGTGTGGGCAGTCCCTGGTGTTTTGACACCTGCAGGGTCCCTTCCCGGTGTCCCCGTGTGTGAGCACGTCCCTGGGATGGGTTCCACACCTGGAGGTCGCCTGCCAGTTAGTCCCCAGGCGCTGGGTTGTTATCCCCAGCAGGCCCTCCCCGGTGTCCCTGGAGCTGGATTTTTCCCCTGTCAGCGGTCCCCCCGATGTCCCAGGCTGGGTTTTTACCCGTCGGCAGGTGCCCCCGCCCCTGGGGCTGGAGGGCTGGAATGTCCTGCCTCCTGCAGTCCCCCCAACAGCAAGCAGAGTTGTCACCTTCGTCCCTGTCCACACTAACCCTTGTCGGTTAGGCAGCTGCAATCCTCTCTGGCCTGGGCATGAAAATTTTTCCGTTGGCAGCAGAGAGGTGCAAAACGCCCTGGGTTCAGCCCTTTGTTACGTTGCTCTGTCTCTGAGATCCCTCCCGTAGCCTAGTCCTGACTGAAGTTCCCAAATCCCTGGCTCAGTCCCTGATAGTTTTCTCTGCAACGTGAACATTTCCAAATCTCCTGGCTTCAGCTCCTGTGATCTTTCTCTGTCACTGAACCATTCCCAATCCCTGGTTCAGCCCTTGATATTGCCTCCTCATGTTCCACAAAACCTTACGCCAAATCCCTGCTTTCTCCTGCGCTTGCTCACCCCTGAGCATGCCCCTGGCAGGTACATCAGCTGAGGGAAAGGAGAAATCTCCTTAAAACAGCAGAAAAACTACTACAGTGCGTCCCTTTGGCTTTTCATCCCCAGGAGAAGCAGCCAGGTGATGCGTGTTCCCAGCCCCTGTGTCCCTCGCGTGTCCTCCAGGCTGGCGTTTTATATCCCGGGCAGGTCCTCCCCGCATGTCCCCCGTGTGTCAGCTCTTGTCCCCGAGGCTGCGTTTTGTACCGCTGCCAAGTCCCTCCCCCATGTCCCCAGGCTGGGTTTATTACCCTGCCAGGACCCTCTCCGGTGTCCCCGAGCTGGATTTTTTATCCTGCCAGGTCCCTCCCGATGTCCCCAGGCTGGGTTTTACCCTGCCAGGACCCTCCTGATGTCCCCAGGTTGGGTTTTACCCCCGGCAGGTCCCTCCCTGGTGTCCCCCACTGGGTTTTACCCCTGCCAGGACCCTCCCCGATGTCCCCAGGCTGGGTTTATTACCCTGCCAGGACCCTCCCCGATGTCCCCGAGCTGGATTTTTTATCCTTCCAGGTCCCTCCCGATGTCCCCAGGCTGGGTTTATTACCCTGCCAGGTCCCTTCCCGATGTCCCCAAGCTGGGTTTTACCCCTCCCAGTGTCCCCAGGTTGGGTTTTACCCCTGCCAGGACCCTCCCCGATGTCCCCGAGCTGGATTTTTTATCCTGCCAGGTCCCTCCCGATGTCCCCAGGCTGGGTTTTACCCCTCCCAGTGTCCCCAGGCTGGGTTTTACACCTGCCAGGTCCCTCCCTGGTGTCCCCAGGCTGGGTTTTTTATCCTGCCAGGTCCCTCCCGATGTCCCCAGGCTGGGTTTATTACCCTGCCAGGTCCCTCCCGATGTCCCCAGGCTGGGTTTTACCCTTGCCAGGTCCCTTCCCCATGTCCCCAAGCTGGGTTTTACCCCTCCCAGTGTCCCCAGGTTGGGTTTTACCCCTGCCAGGACCCTCCCCGATGTCCCCGAGCTGGATTTTTATCCTGCCAGGTCCCTCCCAATGTCCTCAGGCTGGGTTTTACCCCTCCCAGTGTCCCCAGGCTGGGTTTATTACCCTGCCAGGACCCTCCCCTATGTCCCCGTGTGTGAGCTCTGTCCCCGACCTGGGTTTTACCCGGCAGGTCCCTCACGATGTCCCCAGGCTGGGTTTTACCCCTGCCAGGTCCCTTCCCCATGTCCCCAAGCTGGGTTTTACCCCTCCCAGTGTCCCCGGGCTGGGTTTTACCCCTGCCAGGACCCTCCCGATGTCCCCAGGCTGGGTTTAACCCCTGCTAGGTCCCTTCCTCATGTCCCCAAGCTGGGTTTTAACCCTCCCAGTGTCCCCAGGTTGGGCTTTACCCCTCCCAGTGTCCCCAGGTTGGGTTTTACCCCTGCCAGGWCCCTCCCGATGTCCCCGAGCTGGATTTTTTACCCTGCCAGGTCCCTCCCGGGGATGGAGATTTTGGAAGGAATTTTGAATGGGTTAAAGATGGGAATTTTGACTTTTTTTTAAATGAATTGATTTATTTTTTTACATTTTCTACATAGATGGGAAKGGTGAGTTGGGTTCACATTTTATTGTGTGGTTCAGGAGGTCCCAAGATMCTTAGTTGTAAGGCCTTTTAAGGATTTATTGACTAATAAATATTGTTAATAAGGATATTTATGGTTTTGATTTAATTTTGAAATATTCAAATTTAAAAGATTTATTTGTATGGATTTATGTTATAATGTAAATTTTCCTAGTTAATAATGTTATGATACACAAACTTATAGTACTGTATTCTAAACTTTTTATAATTATTTTTATTTTTTTATATCTCAAACTCCAAAACTCTAAACCTTCTTCTTCTTAATTTAACATGTTTCTGTTTTAAACTATAAATCCACATTCTTGCTTCTAGTAACTAAATTTGGAAGCCTTTTTTCAAGGTTTTAGCTCAAATCCTGTGTTTAATTCTGAGCTTTGGTTTACAGGCCCAAAGTTCTGAGAATTCCCTGTATTTYAGATTCCAACWGATGGGGATTGTCCCTGAGACACAGCAGAAGCCTAAATTCTGTTGTTTTCCTCCATCTGGCACAAAATCACCTCAAAAATGGGGAGTGAGGTTCTACCCAGGTCATCAGATCATCAAAATTTACTCAATTTTTTTCCAAAACCTGGAAAAAAATCCAAAAACCAAATTCCAAAACCTGAAAAAAAAATCCTTTTTCATCCAAAAACCTGGAAAAAATCCAGGTATTTTTCAATTTTTCCCCAAAACCTGGAAAAATAGATTTTTTTTTTCCATTTCTTTCTAAAACCTTGGAAAAGACAAAACTGGTGGGAAAAAAGGAGCTGGAGATGTGCCAGGTTCTATGCAAGGCTGGCTGGGAGTTGAGGGAAAGGGGCTGGACAGTGGGATGAGGGCAAATGGTGTAAAAAGGTTGGATTATTATTTTTTCTCCAATGAGGAAATGGGGAAATTGTTTTTCCTGGGAAAAGCCAGGTGAGTCTGGAGTTGAAAGACTCTTGGATTTTACCTTCCTGAGAATTTGGGCACCTCCTCACCTTCCCTTCTTTCCACACAATTCCACTTCTGTTTGGCAACATCCAGCCTTTGTTTGCCCTGCTGGTTTCTAAATTATGGCAAGAAAAGTGAAATTAATCTATTTTCAGCCCTTTTTTCCCTTTCTCTGTGAGGAAAAGATGATCCAAMAATCWCCTGGTGTGGGTTTTGTCCCACCTGGTGCGTGCTGGACACGGCTCTGCCYCTCTGGCTGCTGCTATTCCATGGAAATTCCCTGTACAAAAAGCTGAATAAATTTGCAGATCACCTCTAATAACCCTAAATGAGCTCAGTTTGTGGCTAATTAAAAGACATTCATCCTTATGAGGCCCTGTGGATATAAAGTACCCATCAGAGAGTGCCTGGTGGAGGTGCTGTGCATGGGAAGGGCTYTGGTGGATAATTTGATTTTCTCTGTTTGTGATCAGCTGTCTGATTTTCAGCCAGATTAATAGAGGGCAGTGTGAAAAAAAACCCCAACCTTACAAAGCAGTGAAAAGCTGAGCTGAAGGCAGAACCTGCAGAGAGAAAGAAACACTGAGAGGGTTTTGAGGGCAAAGTTGGATATTTTTTACTGGCAGCATTTTGGTTTGGGAGCAATTCCCTTGCAGTCAGAGCTTTTACTCCAGATTTTCCTGAGTTTAGATACAAGCAGAATTCTTTTCCTTTAGTTACAAGGAGAATTCTTTTCCTTTAGTTACAAGGAGAATTCTTTTCTTCCTTTTCCAAGAGAAAAGGAAATTGAGCTAATTAAGAGGAAAATGGAGCTAATTCCCAACTAAACCACCCCTTTGGAACCTGGAAATTCAATTTTCTTYAGGGAGAGAGATRTCACCAMAGGAAAGAWTTTTTTTTTTCTTTTTGAGCAGATGGAATGGAAAATAAACTCATTTTCATTTGTGRGTTTGCTGAACATTTTGAGGCCCYAACAGCAGCTCCTGGGAAATAAACTCATTTTCTTTTGTGAGTTTGCTGAACATTTTGAGGCCCCAGCAGTAGCTCCTGGGGTTCAGGAACACCAGGGCTGGGATTTCCAGCCTGGAATTCCTGCCTGAGGAATTGCTCCAGGCTGGGCTGTGCCCCCTTGGAGCAGAGGCTGGAGGAGCTGTGGGATGAGGAGAATCCCTGCAGGTTTTGGGCAATGCATTTTCGATGGCCAGGGAGAGCACCTGGGCAGGGTTGGGGTAAATTCCAGCCTGGATGTTCCTGCTGCAGGGAGAGCCCTGGAACGGGGGAAAAATTCCTGGGAGCCCTCCCTTGTAGCAGTCCCTATGGACATAAGCAAAGCTCCTTGGAGGATTTGAATGAGGGAATGAGACAGCATTTTTACTTCCTGACTTCTTGACCCACACCCTATATCCTATCTCTGTAACCCTACAGGCCAGGACTTTAACCCTTTTCTATTGGTCAAAACTGAATCCTTCTATATCCTATATAAGGGGCATATTTTAGCCCATTCCTCAGAACGAGCGCGGATCGGACCTTTTGCATCAATAAAGACATCTTTGTGGAACTGCCGATCGCCTCTTCTACTCTCTCTGGTCCACTGATGCCTCCGGCCCTGCGCTAACCACGCTGGCAAGCAGCTGAAATCCTGAGCTGAAAATCACTAAAGAGCTGATAACTACTCATACTTGCTATCGGTAGCCCTGCGGCCAGGTCTGAGCTAGCCGGGACATCGGGCGTTCTGTTCCCCTGGGGACAGGGCCTCTGATGTCAGCAAAGGCCTCCGAGGCATTTTATTAATACTCCCTGACCCCTGGGAGAGGCTCAGGGACCCCAGCACTGCATTTCCAAGCTCCTAAATTTGCTTTATCAGGATAAAAGTGTGTCACAATCTTATTTTCTGGAAAAATATCTTGGCCAGGATTTCTTCTTCTGGGAAGCTGAGAAGCCTCAGAGAAAAATGAAAACAATAATTACCTGATTTGCTTCTCCTGTGTTTTGCTGCTTTGGAATGTGGGCTGGAGATTGTTTATCCAACAGGTGCATGTTTGATTGGTTTCATGTGAATTGTTTTTAATTAATGACCAATCACCATCAGCTGACTCTGAGGAGTCAGTCACAAGTTTTTCATTATCTCCATTATTTTCCATTCCATTATTTTCATTATTTTCATTATTTTCATTATTTTCATTATTTTCATTATTTTCATTCTTGTTAAACCTTCTGTCTGTATCTTTCTCTTTCTTTAGTATAGTTTCAGTATAGCATACAATGTAATATAATGTAATGTAATATAATGTAATATAATATTATAATATAATGTAATATAATAATGTAATGTAATGTAATATAATGTAATATAATGTAATATAATAATATAATGTAATATAATATAATGTAGTATAATGTAATATAATATTATACTATAATGTAATATAATGTAATATAATGTGATATAATACAATGTAATACAATGTAATATAATGTATAAAAATAATATAATAGATAAAATAATATAAAATAAATTACATAAATAAAATAAAATAATATATAATAAATGAAATAAAATAACATAAAATGAAAAATAATATAAAATAAAAACAAAATAAATTTAAAAGAAAATAAAAAATAGTATAAAATAAAAATWAAAAAYATATACTATAATAATAAATCAGCCTTCTAAGAACATGAAATCAAATTCTCATCTCTCACCTCATCCTGGGGACCCTCACAAACCCAACACCAGTGCATTGCACTGCTCATTGTGGCAGCTCTAGGTCCCAGCACAGCAAATGCTGCTCCTGCTGCAGCTGGCACCCCGTGCTCATTGTGGGCAGCACAGGCAGGGGTTTTGTGCTTGCTAAATCACTTGGCACAGCACCTGGTGACTTTGTTTTGTGGGCAGCTTGCTGGTTAAATAAATAAAATGTGCTGGCTCGGCTTTGTGTGCTGCTCTGGCCGCCTTCTCCACACAAATATYTCATTTGTGGTGTGTGATGCTGTTAAATTTTATTGCTGACAGCACGGAGAAGGCTTGGGCTGTCTGTAGCATTTAATCACTGGAATGTTTTCTGTGGTTCAGGTCAGGAAAAGCCAGATTTGGTCATTTTCTGCTGCTTCAGATGCCATAAAATTAATGGTGTTGCAACTACCCTGGGGTTGTCTCCTTGGAAGGGCTGAGGGCAGTAATGAGGGCTGGGAATTCCTGCTATCTCCTGTTCTATTAAATGCCAATTTCTGTCAAAATGAAGCCATGAATGGGCTCCCCCTCCACCTCCTGAAAAATAAACTCATAAACTGCTGAATCTTCAAAGCCCAACCTGCTCTTGCTGTTGACCTCTCTTTTGTCCCTTTTTTTCCCCACTCCAATTTGGACAATTTGGATGCTGAAATCTTGATGTAAYTCTGATTTTTGTTTGTGGCTTGCARTGTTTGTGAAGTCAGGAAATCACTTTGTGGTGTCTGYCTGGGGGAATAAATTTCATGGACCAGGGAAATGTGAGATTTGGGGGTCTAAAAGGATTCAAACCAGTCCTGGTCCATCCTAAAACCTCAGGAAATGTCCCAAAAATGTTAAATTGCCTCTAAATGTTCACCTGGCAATGAAGAGGAGCTTCTAGCATGTAAAGCCAGAAGTGAAACCTTTTCCAGCCTCACCCTGTTCCCTCGTTCAGATTTGGGTTTTTTCCACTTAATTAAAACCCCTGCTCCTTATTAATATATTAGAGAGCATAAATAAATCTGCTGAGCACATGGGGAGGGCCCCAGAGCAGAGCCTGCTGGGCAGAAGGAGAATTTTCATGGAAAATCCATGGGAAGCTGTGAAAATTGGCAAGCAGAGCAACAAAAGCTGACCAGGGTTGTGCCAAAAATTGCATTTTAAAGGATGGGGGCCCAAAATGTTGCCTTGAACATCAGCTGAGCTGGAGGGGCTGTGTCCAAGCTGGGGGTTTAAAACATCCCTCCCTACATCCTGATGTTTGGGACAGCCCTGGCCACCCAAATCCCCAAAATCTCCCCAAATCACCCCCAAAATCACAGGTGAAAGCAACAGAGGCCAGTCCTGATCCATTTTAGAACCTCAGGAAATGGGGAATTTAAAACATCCCTCCCACATCCTGCCTGCTGTTCCTGCTGTTCCTGATGTCTGGGACAGTCCTGGCCACCCAAATCCCCAAAATCTCCCCAAATCATCCCCAAAAATCACAGATGAAACCAACAGAGGCCAGTCCTGGCCCATTCAAACCAGTCCTGGCCCATTTTAAAACTTCATGAAATGGGGAATTTAAACCATCCCTCCCCTCATCCTGATGTTTGGGACAGCCCTGGCCACTCAAACCCCCCAAATCATCCCCAAAATCACAGGTGAGACTCCAAGAAGGCCAGTCCTGGTACATTTTAAAACCTCAGGAAATGGGGAATTCAAAACATCCCTCCCTCACCTGCCTGCTGTTCCTGATGTTTGGGACAGCCCTGGCCACCCAAATCCCCCAAATCTTCCCAAATCCCCCCCAAAATCACAGGTGAAAGCAACAGAGGCCAGTCCTGGCCCATTCAAACCAATCCTGATCCATTTTAAAAACTCAGGAAATGAGGGATTTAAAACATCCCTCCCCTCATCCTAATGTCTGGGACAGCCCTGGCCACCCAAACCCCCCAAATCATCCCCAAAATCACAGGTGAGACCCCACAAAGGCCAGTCCTGGTCTATTCAAACCAGTCCTGATCCATTTTAAAACCTCAAGAAATGAGTGATTTAAAACATCCCTCCCTCATCCTGATGTTTGGGACAGCCTTGGCCACCCAAATCTTCCCAAATCATCCCCAAAATCACAGGTGAGACCCCACAGAGGCCATTCCTGGTCCATTCTAAAACTTCAGGAAATGGGGGATTTAAAACATCTCTCCCTCATCCTGCCTGCTCTTACTGATGTTTGGGACAGCCTTGACCACCCAAACACCCCAAATCTCCCCAAATCCCCCCCAAAATCACAGGTGAAACCCCACAGACCCCACAGCAGTGGGGTTTGGAGCCTCCTGTGCCTGGCACAGTCTGTGATGATCCAGAAAATCCTCCCAGGCTGGTAAAGAGCATCAGGATCYTCTTGTTGAATAAAACAAATCCAATCCCAGGCTGTTCTTGCGGCTGATAATAAATAGAACTCAATAATAATAAAAATAATAATAATAACAATAATAACTACTCCATCAGACTTCACCTTTTCCTTCCTGTTTTGTTGGATATTTTCATTTTGACCCACATGAGTGGAAACCTGCTTAAAGAGAAGCAACTGCCAGAGGTAAAATTGAAGCTACAGGAGTTCAARATAGCAAATTACTTGTTTATCATCCTTAAGCTCTCCCCGTTGGTCTYCTTGTGTAGCCAGGGAGGTTTAAAGACTTTGGTGGCTGTGAAATGCTTCAATTTCCTCCCCTGCTCCCTCATCTCCTTTCGCTGTTACCRTCATTAGCATTTAAAAACCAGACACAGCTTTACAACCTTAAAATCAATAATGAAAAAAAAAAAAAAGAGAGAGAGCAACAACCAAAATTACATTTCAAGGCTGGAAATAAATGGCTTTTTCCTGTCCTCTGCTGTGTGTGTGGACAGACAGAGGGGAAAGGAGGATTCACCTGGRCCAGAATTCCCACCCAGGTACAGTGGCCAGGCTGGAAAAGCTGTTTAGGACCTGGAAATTGCAGGTAAATACAAAGGGAAAGAGAAATTCTCCTTAAAACAGCAAAAAACTCCACATCCCTTTGGCTTTTCATCCCCAGGAGAACAGCCAGGTGAGCGTGTCCCAGCCCTCACTGCACATTTTTATACCTGGCAGGTGTGAAAATATGCAGTGAAAATCTGATTTGTATACGAGATGTTAATTTTCAGTGAAAATCTGATTTGTGCACGAGATGTTCATTTTTAGTGAAAATCTGATTTGTACATGAGATGTTAATTTTCAGTGAAAATCTAATTTGTACACAAGATGTTCAGTGAAAATATGATTTGTGCATGAGATTTTCAGTGAAAATCTGATTTGTACACGAGATGTTAATTTTCAGTGAAAATCTGATTTGTACACGAGATTTTCAGTGAAAATCTGATTTGTGCACGAGATGTTCATTTTCAGTGAAAATCTGATTTGTACATGAGATGTTCAGTGAAAATCTGATTTGTACATGAGATGCTCAGTGAAAATCTGATTTGTACAAGAGATGTTCATTTTCAGTGAAAATCTGATTTGTACTTGAGATTTTCAGTGAAAATCTGATTTGTACATGAGATGTTCATTTTCAGTGAAAATCTGATTTGTACATGAGATGTTCATTTTCAGTGAAAATCTGATTTGTGCATGAGATTTTCCGTGAAGATCTGATTTGTACATGAGATGTTTCATTTCAGTGGAATAATCTGATTTGTGTACGAGATGTTAATTTTCAGTGAAAATCTGATTTGTGCATGAGATGTTAATTTTTTAGTGAAAATATGATTTGTACATGAGATGTTAATTTTCAGTGAAAATCTGATTTGTGCATGAGATTTTCAGTGAAAATCTGATTTGTACATGAGATTTTCAGTGAAAATCTGATTTGTACATGAGATGTTAATTTTCAGTGAAAATCTCATTTGTGCATGAGATGTTTTCAGTGAAAATCTCATTTGTGCACGAGATGTTCAGTGAAAATCTGATTTGTGCATCAGATTTTCAGTGAAAATCTCATTTGTGCACGAGATGTTCATTTTCAGTGAAAATCTGATTTGTGCATGAGATTTCAGTGAAAATCTGATTTGTGCATGAGATGTTCATTTTCAGTGAAAATCTGATTTGTACACGAGATTTCAGTGAAAATCTGATTTGTACATGAGATGTTCAGTTTAATTGAATATCTCAGTAGAGGAGTGAATTAGAACCTTGCCACTGAGAGGAGCAGCAGATTTGTCTTTCCAAACAAGCTGTGGGGCTGCTGGTGGATAAAACCAGCACTGGGAGATAAAAGAAACAATGGGAAGGATTCCACTGATTGATGAACGGGAAAAGAGATTTGATTTTACAAATAAACTTTAGGTTTGCTGAAAAATGAATTTGGACATTGAAAGATGAAAGAAACAATGAGGAAAACCCCTAAATTCCATAAGAATTAGAAATGAAAAGGGACGGTTGTACATTAGAGGGGAATCTTTGGTATCAGGTGTTCTGGGAAGTCTGAACCTCTCAGGTACCTCAGAAATGGGGAAAAAACCCTAAATTCTGTAAGAATTAAAAATGAAAAGGGAGGGTTTTACATTAGAGGGGAATCTCTGGTATCAGGGGTTTTGGGAAATCTGAACCTCTCAGGTACCTCAGAAATGGGGAAAACCCCCTAAATTCCGTAAGAATTCAAAATGAAAAGGGAGGGTTGTACATTAGAGGGGAATCTCTGGTATCAGGTGTTTTGGGGAGTCTGTACCTCTCAGGTACCTCAGAAATGGGGAAAGAGAGAAGGGAAATGTGGGAAATTGGGATAAAAAGGNGGCTGGAAATAAATGGCTTTTTCCTGTCCTCTGCTGTGTGTGTGGACAGACAGAGGGGAAAGGAGGATTCACCTGGACCAGAATTCCCACCCAGGTACAGTGGCCAGGCTGGAAAAGCTGTTTAGGACCTGGAAATTGCAGGTGAATTCAAAGGGAAAGAGAAATTCTCCTTAAAAGCAGCAAAAAACTCCACATCCTTTTGGCTTTTCCTCCCCAGGAGAGCAGCCAGGTGAGCGTGTCCCAGCCCTCACTGCACATTTTTATACCTGGCAGGTGTGAAAATATGCAGTGAAAATCTGATTTGTATACAAGATTTTCAGTGAAAATCTGATTTGTGCACGAGATGTTCAGTGAAAATCTGATTTGTACATGAGATTTTCAGTGAAAAACTGATTTGTACATGAGATGTTAATTTTCAGTGAAAATCTGATTTGTGCATGAGATATTCAGTTTCAGTGAAAATCTGATTTGTGCATGAGATTTTCAGTGAAGATCTGATTTGTGCATGAGATGTTAATTTTTTAGTGAAAATATGATTTGTACATGAGATGTTAATTTTCAGTGAAAATCTCATTTGTGCATGAGGTGTTTTCAGTGAAAATCTCATTTGGGCACGAGATGTTCAGTGAAAATATGATTTGTGCATGAGATTTTCAGTGAAAATCTGATTTGTGCATGAGATGTTAATTTTCAGTGAAAATCTGATTTGTGCATGAGATTTTCCGTGAAGATCTGATTTGTACACAATATGTTCATTTTCAGTGAAAATCTGATTTGTACATGAGATTTTCAGTGAAAATCTGATTTGTGCATGAGCTGTTCATTTTTAGTGAAAATCTGATTTGTGCATGAGATTTTCAGTGAAAATCTGATTTGTACATGAGATGTTCAGTTTAATTGAATATCTCAGTAGAGGAGGAGTGAATTAGAACCTTGCCACTGAGAGGAACAGCAGATTTGTCTTTCCAAACAAGCTTTGGGGCTGCTGGTGGATAAAACCAGCACTGGGAGATAAAAGAAACAATGGGAAGGATTTCACTGGTTGATGAACGGGAAAAGAGATTTGATTTTACAAATAAACTTTAGGTTTGCTGAGAAATGAATTTGGACATTGAAAGATGAAAGAAACGATGGGGAAAACCTTAAATCCCATAAGAATTAAAAATGAAAAGGGAGGGTTGTACATTAGAGGGGAATCTCTGGTATCAGGTGTTCTGGGGAGTCTGAACCTCTCAGGTACCTCAGAAATGGGGAAAAAAACCCTAAATTCCGTAAGAATTCAAAATTAAAAGGGAGGGTTATATATTAGAGGGGAATCTTTGGTATCAGGTGTTCTGGGAAGTCTGAATCTCTGAGGTACCTCAGAAATGGGGAAAAACCCCTAAATTCCGTAAGAATTCAAAATGAAAAGGGAGGGTTGTACATTAGAGGGAGGTCTCTGGTATCAGGTGTTCTGGGAAGTCTGAACCTCTCAAGTACCTCAGAAATGGGGAAAGAGAGAAGGGAAATGTGGGAAATTGGGATAAAAAGGAGGCTGCATCCTCCAAAAATGTGAAGAGACCCCAGGGGAATGCCCCATGGCCTCTCCCTTTATTGGAAATAAAGCCAGAAAGGACTCTCTGTCCCTTTTGGCCTAAACTCTGGTGTTTGTGGATTGATTCTCCTGACACGTGACCCCAGCTCTGCTCTGCCTCCCCTTGCCCTCCTCCCTGATGGGAATTCCGTGTTATTTTCAACCCATCAGCCTGCAGCAAGCAAGAGGGCACAATCAGGGCGCTGGGAGAGGAGAGGAGCAGGGATTGGGGATGGTGAAATGGTGGGGAAAGGGGATTTGGGATAATGGGGATTGGGGATGTGAATGGTGGAGAATGGGGAATGGGGACTGGGGATGGTGAATGGTGGGAAATGGGGATTGGGGGATCGAAAAATGGTGGAGAAATGGGAATTGGGGATGGTGAATGGTGGGGCAAATGGGGATTGGGGATGGTGAATGGTGGACGAAATGGGGATCGGGGATGATAAATGGTGGGGAATGGGGATTTGGGCTGGCTGAATGCTGGGGAATATGGGGAAATGGGAGACTGGGATGGTGAATGGTGGGGAACATGCGGGAAATGGGGGAATTGGGCATAATGGGGGCATTGGGGATGGTGAATGGTGGAGAAATGGGGTGACTGGGGATGATAAATGGTGGGGAAATGGGGAAATGGGATTGGGATGATAAATGGTGGGAAATGGGGAAATGGGGATTGGGGATGTGAATGGTGGGGGAAATGGGGAAATGGGCTGGGATGGTGAACACGCAGATATATGGGGATTGGGTGACTCCTCACTGCAGGAATCTGGAGGCTCACGCTGCCGAGGGAAATAAAGTTATAAAGGGCTCCAGTGTATGCAGAGGCTGTTCTCTGCCTTTTGAGGCTCCAGCGAGAGAAGAACACAAGCAACTGGAGACGCCAGTCGGTCTGGGGACCAGGTCACCCCTCCCAAAACCCTCTCCGCCATGCCCCCCAGCTGCTGTGCCAAAAGTTTTGAGTTTGGAAAATAGGCACCAGGAGTTAAATCCAAATTATTGGATCCAGAATTAAAGGCAGTCCATGGAGTTCAAAAATCCACATTACTGAGTCCAAAAATAAGGGGCAATGTTATCAATACCAAATTATTGGATCCAACATTAACGGCTCCAGGAGGTTAACATCAAATTACTATGAATCCAAAATTAAGGCTCCAGGAGTTAAAATCAACAATTACCTTAGGCTCGATTTGTCCAAATTACGATAAAAGGGCTCCAGAGTTTAAAAGTACAAATTATTGGATACAAATTAAAGGGGCTCCAGGAGTTAAATATCCAAAATTACTGGGACCAATATAAGGGCTAACCAAGAGTTAAAAATCAATTAATGGATCCAAATATAAAGGGCTCCAAGAGTTTAAAATCCTAATTTACTGATCCAAATTAAGGGCTCCAGGACGTTTAAAATCCAAGTTATGGATCAAAATTAAGGGCTCCAGGGAGCCCTTCCTGCTCCCATCCACCCCCTGCCCTGTCCTGGGGAAGAACAGAGTTAATCCTCAATCTGCTCCCATCTGGGCTGCCTGGCCAGGGCAGTTAATGCTCCTTAATCCCCTGCCAGGCTGAGGTGTCTGAGCAGAAGGTGACAAAGTACAGAGGTGGCACAGAGAGTCCTGTGGGAGGGGCTGGGCCAGCTGGGGACAGGGACAGGAACGTGTGGGAGCAGCTCTGGGGAAAGAAAAAGGGTTAGGAACATGTGGGGTTAAGGACAGGAACATGTGGGACCAGGCCTGGGGAAAAGAAAGGGACAGGAACCCGTGGGGTTAAGGGCAGGAATGTGTGGGACCAGCTCCGGGGAAACAAAAGGGACAGAAACCTGTGGGGTCAGGGGCAGGAGAATGTGGGACCAGCCCTGGGGAAGGGGTCAGGAGCCTGTGGGGTTAAGGGCAGGAATGTGTGGGACCAGCCATAGAGAAAGGAAAAGGGCTAGGAACGTGAGGGACCAGCTGTGGGGAAAGAAAATGGGTTTGGAGCATGTGGGAAGGGGAAGGGGTTAGGGGTTAGGAACCTGTGGGACCAGCTCTGGGGAAAGGAAAGGGGTCAGGAACCTGTGGGGTCAAGGGCAGAAACGTGTGGGAGCAGCTGTGGGGAAAGGGAAGAAAGGGAAGGGGTTAGGAACGTGTGGGACTGGGCCTGGGGAAAGGGAAGGGGCAGGAACCTGTGGGATCAGCCCTGGGGAAGGAGTTAGGAATGTGTGGGACCAGCTCTGGGGAAAGGAAAGGGGTTAGGRACATGTGGGGTAAAGGGCAGGAATCTGTGGGGTCAAGGGCAGAAATGTGTGGGGACAGTCCTGGGGAAAGAAAATGGGTTTGGAGCATGTGGGATCAGCCCTGGGGAAAGGGAAGGGCCAGGAACCTGTGGGGTTAAGGACAGAAACGTGTGGGACCAGCCCTAGGGAAAGGAAAAGGTTCAGGAACATGTGGGAGCAGCCCTGGGGAAAAGAACGGGGTTAGGAACCTGTGGGGTCAAGGGCAGAAATGTGTGGGAGCAGCTGTGGGGAAAGGGAAGAAAGGGAAGGGGTTAGGAATGTGTGGGACCGGGCCTGGAGAAAGGAAAAGGGTCAGGAACCTGTGAGGTTAAGGGCAGAAACGTGTGGGACCAGCCCTGGGGAAAGAGAAGGGATTAGGAACCTGTGGGATCAATTCTGGGGAAAGAGAAGGGATCAGGAACGTGTGAGACCAGTCACGGGAAAAGGAAAGGGGCTAGGAACACATGGGAGCAGCCCTGGGGAAAGGGAAAGGGTTAGAAACACGTGGGAGCAGCTGGAAAGGAAACCCTTTCTCCAGGTGCTGCCTTCCCAATGTGTTCCTAACCCCTTTCCTTTTCCTGTTGGACTGTCTCACACAGTTCCTCGATCCCTTCCCTTTCCCCAGAATTGATCCCACAGTTCCTAATCCCTTTTCTTCCCAGGGCTGGTCCCACACTTTCTGCCTTAACCTGACAGGTTCCTGCCCTTTCCTTTCCCCAGGCCCAGTCCCACACAGTTCCTAACCCCTAAACCCTTCCTTTCTTCCTTCCCCACAGCTGCTCCCACACGTTTCTGCCCTTGACCCCACAGGTTCTCTCCCTTTCTTTTCCCCAGGGGCCTATTTCCCACCATGTTCCTAACCCTTTCTTTCCCCGGGCTGAGGCTCCGTCTAGCACCAATGTCACCCTTTTAGCTGATAGAGACACTCTATCAGATCATGTTTCTACCCACTATCTATCTCAAACACAGAGTTTATAAGTATGCCCACAAGCTCTCCATATCGTCTCCTTATAATTGGCCTGCGGAACATAACTAGTTCTCTCCTGCCCCGCGTTCCAGGTCGTTCTGAGCTTCACTCCATTGAGTTTATTCTCTGCACTATTGTCTTCTCTGAGCTCACTATATATATAGCATTCTCTGCCTCTCATTTGCTCCTTCTCAGAATCCTTCACAAAACATTTTCTTTGCCCTTGGTGAACAATATCCCCATTAGTGCAGATCAATTCGTCTCGTCACTCTACCCTATCCCTTCTGAGAGGCGTGACTACAGCCTACTTAAACTGATCACATTTCCAAACACTTCATCCTTTATCCCCTATGTTCTAACAGTGTCTCACACTTACGAATTGGTGTCTGCTCTGCTCCTATGAGCAGTAGGATCTGTGCCGACTCCCTCCAAATCTCCAAGGAGCTATGAATTTTCCCTAGCGAAGTAGAGCTAACGCTTAGGACCCTTATAATGAAAGGTTCTCACACACAGAAACTAGTCCCCTTTCTCTCTCAGCATATAGCAAACTCACCACTCTACCCATCCATCGACACCATCTCCTTCAAAACAGCACCACCCTCTTCACACCCACATCGACGCCCTAACATACTCACCCAGACACACCACAAGAACCACCAGAATCTTAGCCGCTCCATCAATCCCTGACTGGTCCCGGCCCACTGCCTGAGTCTCTTGGCGCAATCCAAATTCATCAACCAAATTATCTTCAGATAGAGCCTCTTAAAAATAACCTCCAACACCTCGTGGCCACCACCGAACATCCCATATTCCCTAAGACCTTGCACATTCTGCGCACCCCCCTATGATCCCTCTCGCGCCCAACACAGCAACCCCCCCCCCCGACCGCTCAGGCTTCCCCACACCAATTTCTGACCACAAAACCCCACCCACCCTGACAACTCCAGTCCCCCTGATTCCTCTCACACCCCTGGGCCGACTCCTATATAACCCCCCTGAGGGCTCTGTTCTTGGAGCCCAGAATGAGGACTCTGCAATGTGTTTAATGTTTCTTATTTTCAAGAAAACATTATACTACATTTTAAAATCTTACCACTCCTCAGTGCTGACAGCCGTTGTTGGGACCATTTTTCATGGTGTTTTCTGATTCTTTTTTTCCTAATTTTATTTAATTTTATAGTTTTTCTGAATTTCAAAAGGGGTAGAGATAAATTAACAGGTATATCAACACAGTGTATTATTCACAATAATACCACCAACTCAGGATTATTCCTAGTTAAATTCACATTCAGTATTCGATGTAATGCAATTATTAAACCCTGGCAGATATCCAGTATATTACTAATTTTGGTCAGAAAGGTTACATCAAATTTATAAATTATGGTAGAAGGCTGTTATTATATACCACAACTGAAAGTAAAGAAGGAGAAGAGACAGAACTGGTCGGGGGAAAAAAAAAAAGGAAATACCATTAAGGCTATTTTTCATTGAAGTGTGGATGAGAAATTAATGATTGGAGAAAGAAGAAATGAAAGATTCTACATGTTCTAAAAAAAAGTCACCCTTAACTTTAATAACCTCTGGTCCGTTCCCTGGATGAAAGCATCATTGTCAGGACTCGGGCAGCAAGGTGGGGAGGGAAGAGCTCTCTTGCATGTAACAGATTGGTTTGGTGCTGGCACAGAGGCAGACTCCTCAGGACACATGCGTCCCTGAAGGTGCAGTGGGGTCACCAGTTTGTGTAACCTGGAAGAACTGCTTCTTGAGCAAATGGCAAGTTCACAGCACTGAATGAATATTTCACAAGTAGGTACTTATCTCTCTCTTG
>NDFG01000401.1:135703-147115 GCA_002167245.1 Sporophila hypoxantha | reverse complement strand
CGCACAGAGAGAAGAGATTCATTTCCAGAACGTGAAAAACACAATGCTCCTATTAAGCGCAGATGTGAGTTAAAGTTGTATCCTTAGATGTTGCCAAGTGTACATGACGGAAAAGTTCAGAAGGTCCAGTGGTTCGCTCATGCTTGAGGCTGTCAGGAAAAAATAATCATTTCCATTGCTTACTAGTACTTACGTCTTGGAATAAGAAATTACGAGAGCGGTACTTATTGTACGAGGAGATTTCTCGCAGTTGAAAGGTTCTTGCCTATTATTAGAGTCACTATCTTGTGAAATTGTCTTGTCTATATGCTCTTATTGTGTTCCCTTATTTGTTAGTTTCTCTATATCACTCTTACACACGCACGCTGTTCAGGTAATTAAAAAAAAAGCACAAAAAGGAAAAAGCCTTGTCTGATCAAGTTGCTCCAGCTAAGGAAGAAAATTCCTGTCTGACTAAAAGGACAATCATCGTAACTATTGAATAACTAAACTCTTGTGGTAATATTAATGTGCAAAATATATAATAAAGCAGTATTCGAGCAACCAAAAGTAGATAAATTCTCAAATACTCGTTCAGCTTCACCGGAAAAGTTTATGGAAGCTTGTTTAGGTTTGAGGCAATTCATGATTATAAACTTGGTTTGTTTGGGTTTTTGTTGTGATGTTTTTGGGGATTAGTATTAGAGCTCTGCGTGTTTGTTGGTTGTTTTTTTTTTGCGCTCTTTCTTTAGGTGTGTTTTTCTCCGTTATTCCATGAATGAAATAGGTAGGAGGACTGTGAACACACTGTAAAAAAATCTCTATTCATTTTCTTATGAATTTTAATTAGCAGTAAAAAATATTACCAGGATACAGTGATGTTTCGCTTTCGCGGAGGAAACAATTCTACATCCTCGTAACTGTTGATGGGTAGTAGGATTTCTTCTCACTCGGCCAAAAGCTCACACGAGCAGTCCAGCGCATGAACAGTTGATACATAGACAACAATTCACGAAAGGGAAAAAGAAGAATGAAGAATGTTACAGGTAATAGGAACTAAACGGGTTGATCTCCGCTGGGCTCGAAGAAAAGAGGCAAAAGAGGATGGCAGGGAAAAGAGAGAGGGCCACGGCCATTAATATAGGAAAGTCGCCCCACGGGGCTGGCTCAATGTGCCTGAACTATAATCAAACATATTGTCAGGAAGATTGTATTATAAAATGTTTCTGACCCTCTCCCTTTCAGAGCAATCTCTTGGGGTTTTTTTTTTAGTTAAATAATCAGGTGTGTTTAGTCTTCATTGTTGTTTTTTTTAAATTGTTTATACACATCCAAGAAAGAAGTCTGGGGACTGAGTCTCTTTAAAGTAAAATGTAAAAATCTTGTGTTCACTAGTACGTTGCTCTTCACCTTTTCCTTATTCCCTAAGGGTGGTCCTAATTGTTCTGCCCGTTCCGGACTCCACAGGTTCTAACCCTCCTTCCCCTTCCCCTGTGAATGGTCAATGTTTTTCGCTTCTGTCCTTTCTCTCAGCCTGAGAGAAGCTTTAGCTACACTCATAGGACTTTATTTCCCTCATGCGTTTCAGAACTGTAAACGCGCTTATTACCTTTGGGGTTCTATCATCTAACCACACATTTCCTTTTCTCACAAAGGCTGAGCTAGGACTAGACAATGTGTTCCATAACTCGCTTTGCCCCTTTTCGCCCATAGTGACTTGGAGTGCGAGATCATAAGTCTCTAGTTCTGACTCCTTTCACCTTTCCCAGAATTGATTCCCGAACAGGTTTCCTAATACTTTTCTGTCCCAGGGTGGTCACAGCTTTGCCTTAAGCTGACAGGTTCTGCCTTTCCCTTTTCCCGAGGCAGTCCGCTAGGTTTAAGGTAGAGATCAGTCAAAAGTCACACAAGTACTTTCTGTATCTTCAGTCTCTACAACGTGTCCCGAACGTATGAGACAGATACAGTCGTTTATGTGTATTTTACCGCCGAAGAAGACCGTTTGCAAGAGGCAACAATGTTACTGAAGACTGTATCTTTCCCAGGGCTGGTCAACATTCCTGCTTAACTGTCATCAGGTATCTGACCTTTCCCTTTCCCAGAGTTGATCCCCAATGCTCCTGTTAAATCACAGTTCTGCCTTTTCCCCGCAGAGTATGACCACATGTTCTGACCCTTTTTCTTTCCCCCCCCAGGCTGGTCACAATTCCTGCCCTTGATCCATAGGTTCTGGCCTTCACCCTTTCCAGGGCTGATCACACATGCTCAACCCTTTTCCTTCCTGCCAGGTGTGAGATTCTGCCTTGACCATAGTTCCTGGCATTCTTCCCAGGGTGATCCCCACATGTTAGCCTACGGCTTACGCAGAGTGGTTCTCCACGTTTTGCCTTAGGTCCTCTACAGGTTCTAATCCTTTCTTTCCCATAGCTGGGCTGCCACACATTCTTCATGACAACATTCTTCCTGGCCTCCTTCCTTGTCCAGCTACTCACGATGTTCTAACCCTTCCCCTTTCGCAGGGCTGCTTCCCTCCATGGTGTTCTACCTTTCTTTTGCCCCCCACGTGACTGGTTCACACGTTCCTATCTTTTTTCCAAATTGATCCCCTCACAGGTTCTAATCCTTTCTTTCCCAGGGTGATGTCCAACGTTTCGTGCCTTGACCTTCAACAGGTCTGACGGCCACTTTTCCTTCTCCCCAGGACCGTCACCACCATTCATAACCCTTCCATTTCTTCGCCTTTCCCCTCACAGCTGTCTAGCACATTTCTGCCCTGACGCCCACAGGGTTCTCTAACGCCCGTTCTTTTCCCAGGGTGTCCACACATTGTTTCCTGACCTTTTGTCTTTCCTAGGGCTGGTCCACACGTTTCTGTCCTTAACCCCACAGGTTCGCTGCCCTTCCTTTTCGCAGGGCTGATACCACATGCTCCAAACCCATTTCTTTCCCAGGACTGTCCGACACTTTGCCCTTGACCGCACAGGATTCCTGCCGTTTACTCCAATGTTCCTAACCCTTTTCCCCTTTCCCAAGAGCTGGTTCCCTACATCATTCACTAATTCTTCCAGTGTGATGCCACAGTTTTCTGCTATCCCTTTCCCCAGGGCCCATCCACAACGTTCTAATCCTTCCCTTTCTTCTTTTCCACAGCTGGTCCCCGGCAACGTTTCTGCCTTGACCTCACAGGGTTCCTGACTTTCCTTTTCGACCCCCAGAGTGTCCGACAGGTTCCTAACCCTATCTTTCCTTCACATGCCTCCAACCATTTCTTTCCCCCAGTGGTCTCACGTTCCTAGCCCTTTTCTTTCTCTATGGGCTTGGTCCCACTTCCTCCTTAACCCACGGCTCTGACTTGCCAGTGGTCTGTCCCACATGCCCTGCCTACAAGGTTTATGTCGCCTTTTGTTTCCGGAGCTGGTCCCACACTTGTCCTGCCTTAACCCCACAGGTACTGTCCTTTCTTTTCCCCAGGCTGGTGCACATTTCTGAACCTTTTCTTTCCCTAGGCTGTCACACGTTCTAGTCCCTTCCTCAGCTGGCCAGCCGTCCCAGCCGGGATCCTCTGTGCACCGTCTTGTTATTTGTCAATTCTGCTTCGACACCTAGCTGGCAGGGGATTTAAGGAGATTAACTGCCCTGGCAGGCGCAGATGGGAGCAGATTGAGGATTACTCTGTTTCCAGGGAACAGGCAAGGGGGGTGGGATGGGAGAGCAGGGAGAGGGCGTCCCTGGAGCCTTAATTTGGATCATAAATTAGGATTTTAAACTTCTTGGAGCCTTATATTTGGATCCATAATTGGATTTTTAACTCTGGAAGCCCGTTGATTTTGGATCCCAGTAATTTTGGATTTTAACCTCTGGAGCCTTAATTTGGATCCAATAATCTTGTATTTTAAACTACTGGAGCCCTTATTTTGTGATCAGTAATTTGGATTTCTTAACATCCTGGAGGCCTATATTTGGATCCCAATATGTTGGATTTTAACTCCTGGAGCCTTAATTTTGGATCATATAATTTGATTTTAAACCTCCTGGAGCCGTTAATGTTGGATCCAATAATTTGGTATTTAACATATGGGCCCCTTATTTTTGGACTCAGTAATTTGGATTTTGAACTCCTGGACTGCCTTTAATTCTGGATCCCAATAATTTGGATTTTAACTCATGAGCCCTTTAATTTGGCATCAATAATTGTGATTTTAACCCCTCCTGAAGCCCTTAAATTTTGGATCCGCAGTAATTGGAATTTCTAAACTCTTGGAGCCCGTTAATTTGGATCCCCCAGTAATTATGGATTTTGTAACTCCCTGGACCCGTATTTGTGATACAGTAATTATGGATTAACTCTGCGCGCTTAATGTTGGATCAATAGTTGGATTTTAACTCTGAGCCTTAATTTGGATCAGTATTTGGATTGTAACCCTGAGCCCTTAATTTGGACTCCCAATAATTTTGGATTTTAACGTTCTGGAAGCCTCCCTTAATTTTGGATATAATTTTAGATTTTAACTCTGGAGCCCTTAAATTGTTGGATCCAGTAATTGCTTTTAACGATCCGGAGCCCTTAATTTTGGATCCCATATATAGTTGGATTTTAACATCCTGAGAGCCTAATTTTGGATCCGTAATATTGGATTTTAACTCCTGGACCCTTAAATTTGGTCCAGAAGTTTTGGATTTTTGACCTCTGGGCCCTTAATTTGGATCATAATTGGATTTTAACTACTGAGTCCTTATTGGATCAGTATTTTTGATTTTAATCCTGAGCCTTAATTTGGATCGCCATGTAATTTTGATTTAATCCCTGTAGTTATTTGATCCAGTAATTTGAATTTTAACTCCTGGTGCCTTAATTGGATCCAGTAATTTTGGATTTTAATCCTGGAGGCCCTTATATTTGGATCCTAGTAATTTGATTATAACCTCCTGGAGCCTTAATTTGGATCAGTAAATTTGGAATTTTAATCCTGGAGTGCTTAATTTGAGATCCAGTATTTGGATTTAAATTCCTGACGCCTTAATTTGGATCCCAGATTTGATTTTAATCTTCTGGAGACCTTAATTTGGATCCAGTAATTTGATTTTAACTCCTGAAAGCCCTTAATTTGGATCCCAGTAAATTGGATTTTAACTACTTGGAGCCATTTCAAACAAAACTTGAACAGCAGCTGGGGCAGGAGAGGGGTTGTTGGGGAGGGTGACAGTGTCCCCAAAACACTGGAGTCTCAAGTTTGGCTGTGTTTTTGCTCTGGCTTGAGCCTAAGAGGGCCGAGAAAGCCTCTCAATCCGTGAGCCTTGAGATTTGCGGCAGGAGCCAGGCTTCTGCAGAGGCGTCAACAATCCCATTTCCCCCTACATTTCACCATACCAATCCATTTCTCCACCATTTGTTATCCATCTCCCCATTTTCACATTCCCACATTCCCAATCCTCCAGTCCATTTCCCCAATTACATCCATCCCTTTCCAATCCGATTTCCCATTACATTAACCATCCCGTCCCCATTTCCCCATCCATGCCCCCATCCAATCGATTTCCCAACATCCAATCCTATTATCCCAATCCATTTCCCCACATCTCACCATAATCCCAGATCCCATTTCCCCCCAATTTTACATGCCCAATCCCTGCTTCTCTCCCTCTCCAGTGATTGAATGCTCTGCTGCTGAGGTGATGGGTCTGGAATAACACGGAATTCCCATCCAGAGGGAAGGAGGGGAAGGGGAGGCAAAGAAGAGCAGAGCATGGGGTAGGTGTCAGGAGAAATATCAATCCACAAACATCAGAAGATTATATGTCCAAAAGGGAAAGGAGGTTTGACTTTATTGCCATCAAGGGAGGCATGGGATTTCTGGGGTTTCACATTTTTGGGGAATGCAGCCATCCTTTTTATCCAATTTCCCATTTTCATTTCCCCCTCTTTAACCCCCCCTCAGTTTCTGAGGTCTGAGATGGTACAGGACTCAAAACCACTGATACAAGACTTCCCTCTATGATGTATACCTCCTTTCATTTTGACATTTTATAGAATTTAATAGGGTTTTCCCCCATGTTCTGAGGTACGTGAGAGGTATCGATTTCCAAAACGCTTGATACCATGAGATTCCTCCTAATGTAAAGCTCTTTTCAGTTTTTAAATTTTCTTACAGAATATTAGGGTTTTTTCTTCCCCATTTCTGAGGTAACGTGAGAGTTCAGATTTCCGAGACAGTGATTGACCAAGATTTCCCTCTAATGAAAGTTCCCCCTTTCTCATTTTACAATTTTATGATTAGGGTTTTTCCCCCTCATTGTTTTTTTTCTTTTCTTCAGATGTCAAATCTCTCTTGTTGAGCAAACCCACACAAAGTTCTAGTTATTGTAGAAACTTTTTAAATGGTTGTTTCTGGCTGGGTTAACTATTACTGGAATAAGAAGAAATGGGAAGTATCGGCTAATGCAGATAAGAAGTTACAAGAGATCTTTGACTTTACAATATAAACGGTGTTTTTGTTCTCGCGTGCAATTGATTTTATGCGCACCAGTGAGACGACTGACAAGGAATATGTTGAGTGAGAAAAAGACAATATGACTGGTTCCTATTATCAAATTGATGGCAAGCCGATGGGGACACCGGCACCCAGACAGGTGGGTATATTAGCGCCTGACTACTAAGGCGATCGGCCTGACGGGAGGTGACGTGGTACGGCGGCGTGCAGGGGGGAAAGAGGGTCGGGGAGGGGGTGAATGGTGGGGAAGGGGACATGGAAGGAGAGATGGGAAAATGGGGGAATGGGGGAGTGAGGGAAATGGGGGGATGATTCAGGAACTGTGGGCAAAGTTAGCTCCGTGAACTGTTCCGCCCTTGAGCCAGAGAGAAAAACAAACTTGGAGACGCCAGTGGTTGGGGACAGTCACCCTCAAAACTCTTAAAGCTGCCTGGCCAATTTTTTGCATGGGGCTCCAGGAGTTAAAATCCAAATCGGTCAAATTAAGGGGCTCTAGGATTAAAATCAAATTACTGGATTCCAATCAAGGGCTCAGATTAAACTCAAAAAGGATCCCAAATAGGGCTTCAGGAGTTAAATAAATTAGGGATTATAGCTAGAAAACTAATTATTAACGGGTAGGTAAAAATAGGGGGATAAAAGGGCAAAAAAAATTCACTGATCAAATTAGGACAGATTAATAATATGAAATTAGGGCTCAGCTTAAAATAATATACCTGGATAAAATTAAGGTCCAGAAAAATTAGGATTAAAATAAAATAGATAAAAAGGTTAGTAACAAAAAT
Source organism: Sporophila hypoxantha (assembly GCA_002167245.1). Lineage (NCBI taxonomy): Eukaryota > Metazoa > Chordata > Aves > Passeriformes > Thraupidae > Sporophila > Sporophila hypoxantha. The sequence goes on along the minus strand of NDFG01000401.1, from coordinate 139,863 downwards.
ATCAATTCAGATAAAATAATATATTTTTTTGATAGTAAGGTAATCAAAATTATGTATAATTAGGTAGGAGTAAATAATAGATCAAATTAATGGTTAAATTATTTGTCAAAGTAGATTAATATATGGTATCGCGATAAATCAAGAAATAAGGGTCAGAAAATTTAGATTGAAGTTCGTTATAATATTTCAATAAGGTATTATAATATTCAAGGGGATATAATCAAACGATAGGGAATTAAATATTGTAAAATGTGAAATTAAAGTAGTAAAAGGGGTCATGGTTGTTTAAACAAGAAGGATCAAATAAGGAGAACATTTGTAATATATTAACAAAAGGGAAAAAAATATGTCAAACAAGGGTAAGATTAAAAAATATAATGAAATAGGTTACAATGTTGTAACACAAATTCTGGCATATAGTCATTAAATGGATAAAAGCAGGATTTATTTGGGAAAAGATTTCATGGGGGCTGGAGCATTAATTATCTGGAGTTCTAAGAGGGGACAAGTCGAGGTAAGAGATCCTGTGGTGGCGGAGGGGAAGGAAGGACGGTGGACCAGCAGAGGAAGGTCAAGAAATGTGGAAGCGGGGAAAGGGGAAGGGAACTGAGGCAGGAGTGGGGACAGGGAAAAAGACAGAAACCTGTGGGGATCAGGGAGGGCAGTGAAGCCCGGGAAGGCAGAGCTGTGGTTAGCAGGAATGGGGAGCCAGCATAGAGAAGGAAAAAGGGCTAGGCACTGAGGACAGCTGTGGGAAAGACAAATGGTTTGGAACATGGGGAAGGGAGGGGTTATGGGTAGGAACATGTGGGAAGTCTGGGAAGAGGACAGGTGGTCAGAACTGTGGGGTCAAGGAAGAAACTGTGGGAAGCAGCTGTGGGGAAGGGAAAGGGAAGGGGGTTAGACGGTGGACGGGCCTGGGAAGGAAGGGCAGGAACTGTGGATTCAGCACTGGGGAAGAGTTAGGATGTGTGGGACTAGCTTGGGAAAGGAAAGGGGGTTTAGGAACATGTGTGAAAGGAGGATAATCGTGTGGGTCAAGGGAGAAGGTTGGGGAAGTCTGGGAAAAGGAAATATGGTTTGGATCATGTGGGCTGCGGGGAAAGGGAGGCAGAACTGTGGGGTTAAGGAAAGAAGTGTGAAGCCCTAGGGAAAGGAAAAGGTCAGGACATGTGGGATCAGCCTGGGGGAAAGAAGGTAGGACTGGGGGTAGGGTAAGAAAGTGTGGGAGCAGCGTGTGGGGAAAAGGAAAAAGGGAAGGGGTAGGAATGTGTGGGACGGGCCTGTGGTAGAAAGAAAAGGGTCAGGACCTGTGAGTTAGGAGAAGGGTGTGGGACCAGCACAGGGGAAAGAGAAGGGATTTTAGAAAAACTGTGGACCATTCTGGGGAAAGAGAAGGGATCAGGAACGTGATGGAGAACCAGCACGGGAAAAGGAAAGGGGCTGAAACATGGAGAAAGCCTTGGAAAGGAATAGTGTAAAACACGTGGATAGATGGAAAGGAAGGGGGCCAGAAGAATGTGGTTCCAGGGAGGAATGTGGTGGGTGCCAGCTCTGGGAAAGAAAAGGGATATAGGAAGCTGTGGGACCAAGGAAGACACGTTGAGGGACCAGCTTCTGGGTAACGGGTTAGGGACATGTGGGATCAGCCCTGGGAAGGGAAGGCCAAGAATATGGGGAAGGGCAGGAATCTGTGGCACAGGCGTGGGAAAGGAATAAGGGTTTGGAGCATGTGGGATGCAGCCCTGGGGAAAGGGAAGGCATGGAAGTATGGGTCTAAGGGCAGGAATTGTGGGACCAGCCTGGGGAAGAAAAAGGGTCAGCGAACATGTGGATACTCTGGGAAGGGGAAGGGGCAGGAACTGTGAGGTGTTGAAGGCAGGAGCATGTGGACTCAACTCTGGGGAAAGGACAAGGTCAGAACTGTGAGGTTAAGAGGCAGAAATGTGTGGGACAGCCCTGGGAAGAAAGGGTTAGGAACATGGTGGGAATAGGCCTGGGAAAAGAAAGGGATAGGAACTGTGGTGGTCAGGGACAGAAACGATGTGGGACAGCATAGTTGGGGCAAGGAAGAAAGGGAAGGGGTTAGGGGTTAGGAACGTGTGGGACGGGCGGGGAAAGGAAAAGGGGCGAACGTCCAGTTAAGGGAGAAAGTGGGGACAAGCCCTGGGAAAGAAAAGGATAGGAACTGTGGGATAATTCTTGGGGAAATGGGAAGGATCGAGGAACTGTGTGAGACCAGTCAACAGGAAAAGGAAAGGGGTTAGGAACACATGGAGCAGCCCTGGAACAAGGGAAAGGGGTAGGAACATGATAAGGGGTTAGGAACATGTGGAACAAAGGGGTTAGGAACGCGTGGGACCAGCTCTGGGTAACGGGTTAGGAAAATGTGGGAGCAGCTCTGGGGAAAGGGAAGGRATCARGAACATGTGGGACCAGTCACAGGGAATGGGAAGGGGTTAGGAACCTGTGGGGTCGAGGGCAGGAACATGTGGGACCAGCCCTAGGGAAAGGRAAATGGTTAGGAGCATGTGGGAGCAGCTCTGGGGAAAGGRAAGGGGTCAGGAACATGTGGGACAAAGGGGTTAGGGACGTGTGGGAGCAGCCCTGGGGGTGGATTCTGCCTGGCCCCGGGCTCTGCTGTCCCTGCCCTGCCCTGGGTGCTCTGAAGTTCCCCTGGACACCATTCCCATGCTCTGGGATGCTGAGCSGGCTCTGCTGGAGTTTGGGATAATTCCCACTCCCATCGGGACAGGTGAGGATGTTCCTCCCCCAGCTCGGGTGTGTCCAGTGCTCAGCTCTGAGGGAAATCGGGGTTAAACTCCCGACAGCTGAATTTTCTGTGCATCCCCATTTCTAACTTTTCCTGTGAAGCTGAAGGTCTGATTTCTTTTGGTATTTCATCACGAAGCAGRTTCTCCGAGGAGCCTCTTGCAGAGCAGGAATTCTCAGCTGGGAGAAGAGGGAACGGTGACCTGGATTGCAAAGAGCTCTGATAAAAGCAAATCCTTTCACCTCATCCTCATTGTCCGCCGAGRAATTCCAGCAGCACGGAATGGGAGTGCTGAATCCTCCTCAAAATCTGATTTTAACGACCCGGCCTGGTGCCTCTAAGCACCTGATAACGCTGAACCAAGGGGAGTGTAACCCCAATTTTCCAGGCAGATCATAGACAGAGAGAATTCTTTTAGCCAGAGGCTGGATCAGGCTGTGGCAGTCGGTTTTGTGCCTCCAAAAAAATCGTTTAACACCGCCAGACAATRGCTTTGTCTGTGCTCGGTGTTAATTGCCGAGCATCTCTCGGTGTTAATTGGCGAGCATCTCTCGGAGCGATTTCCATGTGCATTTCACAGCACATCTGAGAGGCAGCAGGATGTGTTTAGCGCTGCTGCAAGACGGAATTGTTACCCTGTGTGGCAGAAAATGGCATTTTGGAGCCTGCACGGGTCTGTCACCTGTCGCTCAGCTGGGCTGGGCTCCTCTGGTCACCTCTGGGGAACCTCGAGCTCAGCCCCGAGCCTGGGACAGCTCCTGGAAGCTGACTGCCGCTTCCTCACAGACAATTCACCAGACAAATTTTCCCCACCCCTCAGGGCATCAATCCCATCCATCCAGGCTGCAATTCCTCCCTAGCGGGCATCATTCCCATCCACCCAGAGAGAAATCAAAATCCCATCCATCATCCAGGGCATCAATATCGCCATCAGGCTCAAACTATCCAACCACATGGGAATCAAATTTCCCATCCATCATCAAGGCAATCAATTCCCATCCACCCAGGGCATCAATTCCCATCATCCAGGCATCAATTCCGAGCCATCTATCCATTCCATCCAGGGCACAAAAATACCTCATCCATCCAGACTCACGCAAATATCCATCATCATCCAGGCATCAGTATTCCCACCATCCAGGACATAATTCCCTCCCATCCAGGGCATCAAATTCCCATCCACTCCAGGGCATCAAATCCATCTTCCATGGGCATCGAATTCCATCCAATTCCATCGGGCATCCAATCATCCCCAATCCATTCCGGGCAATCCAATCCATCGACCCTCAGAATTCCTACATCCACTGCCACGGGCATGCAACTCCATCCATCATATCCAGGGCATGAACTTTTCCATCCATCCAGGCCATGAATTCCAATCCACCCA
>NDFG01000401.1:119606-133577 GCA_002167245.1 Sporophila hypoxantha | reverse complement strand
GATCAATGGGGATGGGGATGATTGGGGATGGTGAAATGGTGGTAGAAATGGGCGAAATGGGGACTGGAGATGGTGAATGTGGGAATGGGGCATTGGGGATGAAAAAATGTGGAAGAAATAGGAGAAGATGGGGATGGGAGGTGAATGTGAGGGAATAGGCGGAATGGGGATTGGAGGTGGAATGGCTGGAGAGACATGGGGATTGGGGAATGATAAATGGTGGAAATGCGGGATTTGGGATGAGTGAAATGCTGGGAGGGAGGAAATGGGGAAAAGGGGGAGCGGAAGAAATGGGTTATGGTGTGAATGTGGGAAATGGGAAATGGGATTGCGCATAATGGGGATTGGGATGCGGAATGGTGGAGAAATGGGAGGACTGGGGATGATTTAAGGCGTGGGAAGGGAAACTGGGGAGTTGGGAATGAAATGGTGGGGGGAAATGGCGGGAATGTGGCGTAATTGGAAGGATGGGGAAATGGATGGGGATGAATGGGGAAATGCGACTGAGGGATGGGTGAGTGAGATTGCCTGGGAGAAATGGGGAATTTGGTGACTCCTCCAGGAAGCTGGGCTCACCCTGCCAGGCAAGTTCAAAGGCTCAGCGAGAATGGAGGCTGTTCTCGCCTGCTTTTGAGGCTCCAGCCCAGAGAAACACAGCAAACCGGAGACCCATGGTTTTGGGGACAGGTCACCCCATCCCCAAAACCCCTCTCCTGCCCCCCCAAGCGTGCACTGCTGCCAAGTTTTGTTTGGAAGATGACGCACCGAAGTTAAAAAAATCCAAATTCTGGATCCAAATTAAGGGCTCCAGGAAGTAAAATCCAAAATTACTGATCCAAATTAAGGGCTCCAGGAGTTTCTAAAATCCAAATTATTGGGATCAAATTAAGGCTCCAGGAGTTTAAATCCAAATTACTGGATCCAAATTAGGCTCCAGAGTTAAAATCCAAATTTACTCGGATCCAAATTAAGGGCTCCAGGACGTTAAAATCCAAATTATTGGATCCAAATTAAGAGGCTCCAGGAGTAAAATTCCAAAATACTGGATCCAAATTAAGGCACAGGAGGTTAAAATCCAAATTCTGGATCCCAAATTAAGGGCTCCAGGAGTTGAAATCCAAATTACTGGCATCCAAATTAAGGGTCCAGGAGTTAAAAATCAAAATTACTAGATCCAAATTAAGGGCTCCAGGGAGCCCTTCCATGCATCCCAAATCCCACCCCCTGGCCTGTTCACTGGGGAGAACAGAAGTTAATCCATCAATCTGGCTCCATCTGGGCTGCCTGGCCATGGGCAGGTTTAATGCTCCTTAATCCCCGCCAGACTGAGTGTCCTGAGCAGAAAGGTGACAAAAGTACAGAGTGGCACAGAAGAGTCCTGTGTGAGGGCTTGGGCCAAGCTGGGACAGGGACAGGAACGACTGTGGGAGAGCTCTGGGGAAGAAAAAGGTTAGAACATGTCGGGTTAAAGGACAGGAACATGTGGACCAGCCTGGGGAAAAGAAGGACAGAAGCCGTGGGTTCAGGGCAGGAAACTGTGTGGGACCACTCCTGGGAAAGAAAAAGGGACAGAAAACCTGATGGGGTCAGGGCAGGAGAATTGTGGGACCAGCCCTGGGAAGGGGTCAGTTAGCCTGTGGGTCAAGGGCAGAAACGTTGTGGGACCAGCCCTGGGGAAAAGAAAAATGGGTTAAGAACATGTGGGAAAACCAGGCCTGGGGAAAGAAAGGGGTTAGGAAACCTGTGGGTTAAGCAGAAACATGGTGGGAGCAGCGTGGGAAAGGCGAAGGGACGTTGTAGGAAAACGCAGTTGGAGCAGGCCTGGCGAAAGGGAAGGGGCAGGTAACCTGTGCGGATTCAGCCCTGGGAAGGATTGGGATGTGTGGAGACCAGCTCTGGGAAAGGAAAGGGTTTAGGACATGTGGCGTAAGGCAGGAAAGTCTGTGGGTAGTCAAGGGCAGAAATGCTCTGTTGGGGACAGTCCTGGGAAAGAAAATGGTTTGGAGCATTGGGATCAGCCCTGCGGAAGGGAAGGATGTTATAGAGACGTAGTCGTGCGGACCAAGCTCTGAGGGAAGAAAATGGTTTAGGAACGTTTTTGGCAGGCAGCTCTGGGGAAAGAAAGGGTGAGGAACATGTGGCGGTTACAGGACAGGAACAGTGGGACAGGGCCTGGGAAAAGAAAGGGACAGGAACCTGTGGGGTTAAGAGCAGGAGCATGTGGGACAGCTCTGGGGAAAGAAATGATGGTTTGGAGCATGTAGATTCACCCTGGAGAAGGGCGAAGGAGTCAGGAACCATGTGGGGTAAGGGCGAAACGTGATGGGACCAGCACTGGGGAAGAAAAATGGTAGGAACAGTGGGACCAGGCCTGGAAAAAGAAAGGGTTAAACCTGATGGGGTTAGAGAGCAGGAGCATGTGGGAACCAGTCTCTGGGGAAGAAAGGGGTCAGGAAACCTCTGGTGTAAGGGCAAAAGAAACGTGTGGACCAGCCCATAGGCGAAAAGCGAAAAGGTTCAGAACATTAGGGAACCAGCCTGGGAAAAGAAAGGTTTAGGAACCTGTCGAGGGTCAAGCGGCAGAAACGTGTGGAGCGCCTGTGGGAAAGGAAAAAGGAAGGGGTATTAGGATAGTGATGGGACCGGGCCTGGGGAAAGGAAGGGCAGGGAAACCTTGCTGAGGTTAAGGCAGAAATGTGTGGGACCCAGCCACTGGGGAAAGAAAAAGGGGAATTAGGAACTGTGGATCAATTCTGCGGGAAAGGAAGGCATACAGGAAGCGTGTGACCAGTCACAGAAAAGAAAGGGCTAGGAACACATTTGGAGCAGCCCTGGCAGAAAGGGAAAGGTAGAAAACACGTGGGAGCAGCTGGAAGAAAAAGCGGCGCCAGGAAGATGTGATGTCAGGGAAGAACGTGTGGGCCACTCTGGGAGAAAGAAAAGGAGACTTATGAACCTGTGGACCAAGGGCAGACACGTGAGGACCAGCTCGGGTTAAGGGTTAGGGACATGGCTGGGATTCAGCCCTGGGGAAAGGAAGCCAGGAAACCTATGGAGCGTCAAGGCAGGAATCTGATTGGGACCAGCTCTGGGAAAGACAAAAGAGTCATGGATCATGTGGAGCAGCTCTGGGGAAAGAAAAGCGTCAGGAACATGTGGGAGCAGCTCTGCGGGAAAGGAGGCCAGAACCTATATGGGGTCAGGGCAGAATCTGTGGGAGCAGCTCTGGAAAGAGAAAAAGAGCAGGAACATGTGGGAGCAGCTCTGGGAAAGGAAGGGAGAAGCTTTGAGGTTAGGCAGAAATGTTGTGGGACCAGCCCTGGGGAAAGGGAAAAGGGTTTGGAGCATGTGCGGACAGCCCTGGTATGAGGTTAGAAATGTGGGGACCAGCTCTGGGCGAAAGAGAAGAAGGGGTTAGGAACATGTGAACAAAGGGGTTAGGAACCGCGTGGGACCAAGCTCTGGTAACAGGTTAGCGAAAATGTGGGAGCAGCTCTGGGAAAGGAAGGGATCAGGAACATGTGGACCAGTCACAGGAAGGGAAGGGGTTAGGAACCTGTGGGGTCGAGGCAGAACATGTGGACCAGCCCTAGGGAAAGGAAATGGTTAGGAGCATGTGGGAGCAGCTCTGGGAAAGGAAAGGGTCAGGAACATGTGGGACAAAGGGGTTAGGACGTGTGGGCAGCAGCCCTGGGGGTGGATTCTGCCTGGCCCCGGGCTCTGCTGTCCCTGCCCTGCCCTGGGGTGCTCTGAAGTTCCCCTGGACACCCATTCCATGCTCTGGGATGCTGAGCCGGGCTCTGCTGGAGTTTGGGATAATTCCCACTCCCATCGGGACAGGTGAGGATGTTCCTCCCCCAGCTCGGTGTGGTCCAGCTGCTCAGCTCTGAGGGAAATCGGGTTTAAACTCCCGACAGCTGAATGTTCTGTGCATCCCATTTCTTAACTTTTCCTTGTGAAGCTGAAGGTCTGATTTCTTTGGTATTTTCATCACGAAGCAGATTCTCCGAGGAGCCTCTTGCAGAGCAGGAATTCTCAGCTGGGAGAAGAGGGAACGGTGACCTGGATTGCAAAGAGCTCTGATAAAAGCAAATCCTTCACCTCATCCTCATTGTCCGCCGAGAATTCCAGCAGCACGGAATGGGAGTGTGAATCCTCCTGCAAAATCTGATTTTAACGACCCGCGCTGGTGCCTCTAAGCACCTGATAACGCTTGAACCAAGGGAGTGTAAACCCCAATTTTCCAGGCAAGATCATAGACAGAGAGAATTCTTTTACAGAGGCTGGATCAGGCTGTGGCAGTCGGTTTTGTGCCTCCAAAAAAATCGTTTAACACCGCCAGACAAAAATAGGCTTTGTCTGTGCTCGGTGTTAATTGCCGAGCATCTCTCGGTGTTAATTGCGGGAGCATCTCTCGGAGCGATTTCCATGTGGCATTTCACAGCACATCTGGAGAGAGCAGATGTGTTTTAGCGCTGCTGCAAGACGAATTGTTACCCTGGTGTGCAGAAAAATGGCATTTTGGAGCCTGCACGGTCTGTCACCTGCGCCTCAGCTGGGCTCAGAGTTGCCTGGGCTCCTCTGGGTCACCTCTTGGGGAACCTCGAGCTCAGCCCGAGCCTGGGACAGCTCCTGGAGCTGCTGCCCTTCCTCACAGACAATTCACAGACAAATTTCCCACCCACTCAGGCATCAGATCCCATCTATCTAGGCATCAATTCCATCACCCAGGCATCAAATCCCATCCATCCACCAGGGCATCAAATCCCATCCATCCACCCAGGGATCAAAATCCCATCCATCCATCCAGGGCAATCAATTCCCATCCACCCAGGGCAATCAATTCCCATCCATCCAGGGTAATCAATTTCCCTATCCATTCCATCCAGGGCATCAAAATCCCATTCCATCCAGAGACCAGCAAATCCCATCATTCCAGGGGCAATCAGATTCCCACCCATCCAGCGACATAAAATTCCCTCCCATTCCAGGCATCAATTTCCCATCCACCAGGGCATCAAATCCCATCTATCTGGGCATCTTCATCAATCATCATCAATCCATCCATCCATCTCCATTCCATCCATCCAATCCATTCCAAAAAATCCATACCATTTCATCCATCCATCGGCATCAATTCCCATCCACCCAGGGCATCAAATCCCATCCATCCATCCAGGGCATCAATTCCCATCCATCTATCCAAGGCATCAATTCTCATCCACCCAGGGCATCAAATCTCATCTATCCAGGGCATCAAATCCCATCCATCCAGGGCATCAATTCCCATCCATCCAGGGCATCAAATCCCATCCACCCATCCAGGGCATCAATTCCCACCCATCCAGGGCATCAATTCCCATCCATCTATCCAGGGCATCAATTCCCACCCATCCAGGGCATCAATTCCCACCCATCCAGGGCATCAATTCCCACCCATCCAGGACATAAATTCCCTCCCATCCAGGGCATCAATTCCCATCCATCCAGGGCATCAAATCCCACCCATCCAGGGCATGAATTCCCACCCATCCAGAACATCAATTCCCATCCATCCAGAGCATCAATTCCCATCCACCCATCCAGGGCATCAATTCCCACCCATCCAGGGCATCAATTCCCACCCATCCAGGGCATCAATTCCCTCCCATCCAGGGCATCAAATCCCATCCATCCATCCAAGGCATCAAATCCCATCATTCCAGGGCATCAATTCCCTCCTATCCAGGGCATCAATTCCCACCCATCCAGGGCATCAAATCCCATCTATCCATCCAGGGCATCAATTCCCCTCTATCCAGGGCATCAAATCCCTCCCATCCAGGGCATCAAATCCCATCCATCTATCCAGGGCATCAAATCCCATCATTCCAGGGCATCAATTCCCTCCTATCCAGGGCATCAATTCCCACCCATCCAGGGCATCAAATCCCATCCATCCAGGGCATCAAATCTCATCTATCCAGGGCATCAATTCCCATCCATCCATCCACCCATCCAGGGCATCAATTCCCACCCATCCAGGGCATCAAATCCCACCCACCCAGGGCATCAAATCCCACCCTGGGATTAATAAAGCTCTGTTGTTGTCACACCGAGGTGAGGGACAGATTTACAGCTCAGTGTTGGATTAAGATGAGATGTGAAAATCGCTGCTAAACCCCAGGGAGGCTCCAGCAACCCCCATGTCCCCAACTCCAGGGACTGTGATTGTTGGCCTCGATGGGGACACTCGAAAATAATTAAATTAATTCTTAAATTCTCAAAAGCTAATTGGGACAGGATTATCCCAGGAGGAAACCAGAGCTGCTGGGGACAAGGGACGGTTCCCTGGAGTGACCTGTGCTGGGGGATGAGCCAGATGCTGTTTTCCCTCCTGGAAACAGGGATCCAGGCTGGGGGCTCCTCTTGGGAACCTCGGCCTCCAGACACCTTTGCCAGATGTCTCAGCCACAGCTGGAGGTGCAGAGCAGCTCTTTGGGGGGAATTCAAGGGAATTATTTGCCTTTTTTATAAAGGAATTATATAATAATTATAATATAATATAATATAATATAATATAATATAATATAATGTAATGTAATGTAATATATAATTTATATATTATATATTATATATAATGTTATATACTATATATAATATTATATAGTATATTATATATACTATATATAATTATATATATTATATATATATACACTATATATAATATTATATATAATATGTTATATAATATTATATACTATAATATATAACAATGTATAATTATTATAAATATATAATAATGTATAATTATTATATAATACATTTAATTTAATTTATAATAATTATATAATTAGTTTTAAATTATTAAAGGAATTAAAGCTTGCCCAGAGAAGCTGTGGCTGCCCCGCCCCTGGGAGTGCCCAAGGCCAGGTTGGACAATCTGGGGCAGTGGAAGCTGTCCCTGCCCTTGGCAGGGGGAGGAACTGGACGGGCTTTAAGGTCCCTTCCAACCCAAACCATCCTGGAATTCTGTAATTTTAYAATGCTGGGGGTTTTCTGCATCATCTGTTGAAATCTGTGTGTAATTTTGCAAACGTGCATTTATCCAAGAGCGGGAGCAACCCTTCTGCCTTTCTCAGGAGCCAGCGCAGCCTGCTGCTCCTCCGGGGCTAATTCTGCCATTCCTGAACCATTCCCTGCAGGGAGCCACCATTTCTCGTCCCACCCACCCCACTTCAAAAGCCACATCCAGAATATCAGAGCACCAGCGTTTGCTCGGGAAGTTAAAGCTCCCCAGAGCCCCTCAGCAACCCCATCCAGCGTTAAATATCCCAACTTTTGACAACCAATATCCACCGTCCTGCCCCCAAACTAATTAATTTTCTGCATGATTGAGTTGAACACCATCGTTTAGCTCTGTCTGCTGGCAGAGGCTTTGAAGTGCAAACCGATTATGCAGGGAACAAGCTGGGAGCTGGTTAATAACTCCCAGCAAAGCGTGCGCTGCTGGGAGCCTGTGTTAGGCTCCGTGTAGGATTTTATTGTTGTTTTGTCTTGGACTTCAGCTTGGAGAGGAGGGGAGCAGCAGAATCTGYCAGCAGAGAGAGGGAGAGAGCAGCAATGGCACTGCTGGGAAATGTTTAAAGCTCCCTAAGKGTTAATGAACAGGAGCTGACTCTGCTGCCTCTGAAAATCTCATCCTTGCCCTCATTTGCCTGGTTTCGCCTCGTTTCAGGGAGAGAATCAGAGGAAATCAGCTCAGTTCTGCTCTGTGGGGCTGGCTGGAGGGAGGGAGTGCAGCCCGTGAGGTCCTGAGGTCTCAGATTGGTGCAGATTTAAATCCTGTTAAATTCTGAACGCTGCTTTGGGGTGTTCCATCCCTGGTGCTCATGRTTGTCTCTGCTAAAGGCCCTTCCCCTGGGTGACCCCTCAGGAGCTGTTCCTTCCTTTTTTTACAGAGCCAGGTAGGAAAGGAGCTCTTTAACTGCATTAAATGGCTTTTCATTACTTTTTATCCCTTTCTGTAGGAAAACAGGCCTGTGAGCATCCGCTGAGCTCTAGCACAAGTGCCAAGAGCTGAGCTTTGCCAATGGGAAGCCAAATTCCAGAGATTGGGTTCTCCAGGGGTTGTCTCAGTTTGGCCAGTGATGGACAGATAATGGCACTTTTAGAGTGTTTTAAAGCTTTTTTGGTGAAGGATTTTCAGCCACAAAGTTCAAACAGCCACAAAGTTCAAACACAGCTGCAAAAAGCTTTGTAAACTCACTGAAAATACCAACCAGAAAAGTTCAGCAAAGGCTTTAAAYGAGGCATTTCTGGTGCTCTGCCGATTCTTTTCCTCCTGATTTTCTAGTGAATGACCTCAGAAGGGCTCGAGCTGCAATTCAGGGAGAAAGGGAGGGTGGAAATCCCAAACTGCCCTGAATTCAGGGAGAAAGGGAGGGTGGAAATCCCAAACCGCCCTGACTGATGGGAGCAGCATCAGAGGCTGGGACAGAGATTTGTGCAGAAATCCAACTGGAATGTGGGACCCGGCCCTGCTTGTACCACACCTCGTAGGAAAAAAAATACGAAACCCCCTAAAACCAAACAAAATCCGCCGGAAACGAAGGGAAACAAAGGAAAAAGAAAAAAATGAAAAAGGAAAATTCAAGGCGGCTCCGACGCCAGCGCGGCCGGGAGGGGGCGCTGCGGGCCCGGCTGCGCTGGGCTGGGGACACGGGGGGGACACGGGGGGGGACACGAGAGAATTGGGGGCACGGGACAGCTGTGAGGGACCACGGGGAGACTGGGGAACACGGGGAGATTGGGGACCACAGGGACACGCTGTAACTGCTTCACTTTGGGGTTTTTTTATTGAGTGAGCCATTTCACCAAGCCGTTCCGGGGCCAGGGAGAGCCGGGGGACACGGGGAACGGGACAATTTGAGGACAACAATGGAGGATGAAGACTTGGGGGGACACGTAACAAAAACTGGGTCAAACAATTGGGGACCGAATCTTGAGAAACAGGGACACGGACACTCGGGCCGGAACATTGGGGGGCATGGGGATAATTGGGGGGACACGGCGGATGGACATGATGGGGGGGACAGGGAGAATTGGGGGACAGCGGAGACAATGGGGCACGGGACAGCTCTTAACCTGCTTCACTTTGGGTTTTTATATTGAGGTGAGCCATTCGAGCCTTCAGGGGAAAGGGGGAACTGTTCCTCTTGAAAGGTGAATTTACGCTCTGGAAAACGGTGCCATTTCCTTCCTTGAGAAAAGGTGACATTTCTCCTGGAAAATGGTGCCATTTCTCTTGGAAAACAGGTGAGCATTCCTCCTGTAGGTGACATTCTAGAAGGTGACATTTCCTCTTGGAAAGGTGCATTTACCTCCTGGAAAAAAGGTGACATTTCCTCCTGGAACAAGGTGACATTCTCTTCGGAAAAGTACATTGCTTGGAAAAGGTGACATTTCCTCTTGGAAAAGGTGACATTTCCTTCCTGGGAAAAGGTGCACTTTCCTCTGGAAAAAGTGACATTTCCTCCTGGAAAAGGTGACCATTTCCTCCTGAAGAAAAGGTGACACTTTTTCCTGGGGACTTCTTCTTGAAGGTGAAATTTCTTGGTAAGTACATTTCCTCTTGGAAAAGGTGACATTCTTTGAAGGGAACTCCTCCAGGATTTCCTAGAGTGCATTTCCTCTGGTAAGGTGCTTTTCTCTGCAAGTGATTCCTCCTGTGGACGAGGTGTTGTCCCACCTTGAGGACTTCCTCCTTGAAGTGACACTTTGGTCATGCAAAACATGAAAAATGTGACATTTCCCTGAAAGGTACTGGGACACATCGTGCTGCTTTCTGCCTTGACCAGTCTCCGCCAGATCGTGCATACACTTCTGGATGCACAGAAAAGTTTTGGAACTTAAATTTCACCTCAAAGGGTTTTTTTTACTTTTTTTTTTTTTTTTTTGGTAGGGGATGTTTTAATTCTGACATGTGAAATGTCTGGATTTTTTTTCTCCTGTGTCTTGGCAGGAATTTCTTCTACTTTGAGGATATTCATGCACTGAAATTGCTGCCTTCTCTCAAGCTGTTTTTATTACCTACACCATCTACCCATGCCCATATATTGGCTTTTTTTCCCCCTCCTCTTGCTCAAACTAACACCAAGAATTAATCTCCCCATGCCCAGACTGTGAGCAGAGGTGGGTTTGGTTCTATTTCTTGTGGCTGACGGGCACAATATGCAGATGCTGCCCTTGATGTGTGCCCACAAGATGCAGGTTGATTTTGGTTTTTTTCCCTTTTTTCAGAAGGTTCTGACAGAGCCCCGTGGCTTGCAGGAGGACAGCAGCAAGAGGAGCAGCAATATCAGCATTGTTTGGAGTTTCCAGTGGTTGTTCATCGTGTGTGTGCTCAGGATGGACTCCAGGCCTGCAGAGCCCATTTGCATCTGGGAGGGTGATGCTGATTGCTTTTGAAGACTTCTGATAAAAGGATGGCAACATCTGATTCTATTGTCTGACTCTGTTCCAAGGAGACCACACTATAGGAGCAGCCTGACGATAAGCTGCTTATCACCTGAAGGTGAATGCCTTAAAACATCAGAGTCCCTTTCTCTGTCCGCTGTAAGAGCTCCTTGCTTCTCCCCTGCCAAATCTTATTTCTCTGCTGGCAGGGGAATTAAACCTCTGTGCTCGCTGGGGAAATCTGTCCTGAGCCTGCTAATTCCAGCTGGGTTTCTTTATCATCCTGATGCAGATTTCTGGAGCCACAAATGTCTCTTATTTCGTGGCCTGGTTCAGTTCAGCTCTAGAAATGTTGGAATTTTCACATGGGTTTGGTGGAAGAACTGGGTTTGTTGTAGGTTTTTAATGGATATTTTTGCTGAGGCTGATCCTCCTGGTGCTCTTATTCCATTGTTCAGCTCTAGAAATCCTGGATTGTCCCAGTTTGAAAGAACCTGGGTTTTCTTTAGGTTTTAATGGATATTTGCTAAAGTATGCATCCTCCTGTGTCTCTTATTCCATTAGTCAGCTTCAGCTCTGGTAAATCTGTTGATCTGCCCAGGTTGGAAGAACACGGGTTTATTTGTAGGTTTTTATGGATATTTTGCTTGAGGCTGTATTCCTCTTCTGTCTCTTATCCATGGTTCAGCTCAGCTCTAGATTAGATCCTGGGATCTGCCAGGTTGGAAGAACCTGGGTTTTTTGAAGGTTTTTAATGGATATTTTGCTAGGGCTGTATCCCCTGGTGTCTCTTATCCATGGCTGAGCTCAGCTCTCTATAAAATGCTGGATCTGCCAGGTTTGAAGAACTCGGTTTTCTGTAGTTTTTAATGGCATATTTTGCTAGAGGGCTGCATCCCTCTGGTGTCTCTATTCCATGCGTTCAGCTCTAGGAAGAAATCGATTTGGGATTGCCAGGTTTTGGAAGAACCTGGGTGTTTTAAGTTTTTATGGATATTTTGCTAGGGCTGTATCCCTGGTGTCTCTTATTCCATGTGGTTCAGCTCAGCTCTAGAAATCTTGAAGAATTCTAATCGCGGTTGGAGGTTGTGAAGAACGGTTTTGTAGTTTAAGGATATTTTGCTAGAGGTCTGTATCACTCCTTCGTATGCTGTCTCTTACTTCCATGCCTGGTTCAGCTATATAGAATTTGGATCTCCCAGTTTGGAAGAAAACCGGGAGTTTATTCTGTAGGTTTTTCATGGACTACTTTTGTGCTAGGCTGATATCTTCTGTTGCCCTGTGTCTCTTATTCATGGTTCCTCCACTCTAGAACATCTGTGAATTTGAACTAATCCTTTGCGTCTCAGTTTGGTTTGAATAAGAACCTGGGTTTGTATTAGTTTTACATGGATATTTTGCTATGGCTGGATATCCCCTTTGACTGTCTCTTATTCCACTGGTTCAGCTCAGCTACAATCTGGATACAATTTAAATCCCTGTGGATTCGCCAGGCTTGGAAGGAACTGGGTTTGTTTGATAAGTTTTTAATGGATATTTTGCTAAAGAGGCTGCATCCTGCGACTGGTCTCTTTCTCGATGGTGGTTTCTAGCTCAGCTCATGAAAATTCTGGACTGCCAGGTTTGGAAGAACCTGGCGTTTTTCTGGTTTTTTATGGATTATCTGTTGCTAAGAAGATTGTATCATCCTCCGTATCTTCTATTCCATGGTTCAGCTTCTCAGGAATCACGTTGGATCTTGTCCGGTTTGGAAGAACCTGGGTTATTCTTGTAGGTTTTTTAATGGATATTTTGCTAAGGGGCTGCTATCCTCCTGGTGTTCTCTTATTCCATGGTCTCAGCTCTAAAAGATTTGGATCTGCCCAGGTTGGAGAGACCTGGGTTTTTTAAGTTTATTATAGCTGCTGTATCTGCGGATTTATTCCATGCAGTTGAGAGTCCTGGATGCCCACTTTGAACTTCGGTTTTTTAGTTGCTGGCTGTTGCTGATCTCTTATTCACTAGTTGGTTCCACGTCAGCTTAGAAATTCTGGAGTTTAGAATTCTAGAATCTGTGCGGACCAGAGTTTGAAGTCCTGGGTTTTTGTAGGGTTTTATGGATATTTTGCTAGGGGCTGCATCCTCTCTGGTGTTCTATTATTCCATGGTTTCAGTCGAATTCCGACTGATCTAGATCTAATCTGATGCTGATTTGTCCAGGTCTTGGAAGAGACCTGGGTTTGTCTTTAAGGTTATTTATATGGATATTTTGCTAGCGTATCCTGCTGTCTCATTTGTAGTAGCCCCAAACTGTGATAGAATAATGATCCTCTGATTGCAGCTTGGAGAACCTTTTTAAATGATTTTTAGGACCCCATGATCTTAGAGCGTCAGCTTAGCTTCTGAAATGTTGGATTTTCACAGGTTTGAAGAAACCTGGGTTATGTTGAGGTTTCTTAATGGATATTTTCATAGGCTGCATCCTCTGGTGTCTCTTATTCCATGGTTCAGCTTCACAGCTCTAGGAAATCCTGATCTGCCAGGTTTGGAAGAACCTCGTTTTTGTAAGGTTTTTTATGGATATTTGCTAGAGGAAGATATTTTCTGTATCCCCCTGTGTCTCTCATTCCATGGTTCAGCTCTAGAAACGTTGGATTTGTCCAGGTTTGAAAAAACCTGGGTTTACTTGCAGGTTTTTTATGGATATTTTGCTTGAGGCTGTATCTTCTTGCTGTCTCTTATTCCATGGTTCAGCTCAGCTCTAGAAATCTGTGAATCTAAAAATCTCTAAATCCCATTCTGGATCTGCCCAGGTTCTTTGGAAGAACCTGGGTTTGTTTAAAGTTTTTAATGGATATTTTGCTAGAGACTGTATCCTCCTGGTTTCTCTCATTCCATGGCCTGGTTCAGCTCAGCTCCAGAAATCCTGGATCTGCCCAGGTTTGGAAGAACATGAGTTTCTTGTAGGTTTTTAATGGATATTTTGCTAGGGGCTGCATCCTCCTGGTATCTCTTATTCCATGGCCTGGTTCAGTTCAGCTCTAGAAATCTGTGAATCTAGAAATGTCTAAATCCTGTGCTGGATCTGCCCAAGTTTGGAAGAACCTGGGCTTGTTTTAAGTTTTTAATGGATATTTTGCTAGAGGCTGTATCCTCCTGGTATCTCTTATTCCATTGTTCAGCTCTAGAAATCCTGGATCTGCCCAGGTTTGGAAGAACCTGGGTTTCTTGTAGGTTTTTAATGGATATTTTGCTAGGGGCTGCATCCTCCTGGTGTCTCTTATTCCATGGCCTGGTTCAGTTCAGCTCTAGAAATCTGTGAATCTAGAAATCTCTAGATCCTATGCTGGATCTGCCCAGGTTTTGGAAGAACATGAGTTTCTTGTAGGTTTTTAATGGATATTTTGCTAGGGGCTGTATCCCCCTGGTGTCTCTTAATCCATGGTTCAGCTCTATAAATCCTGCATCTGCCCAGGTTTGGAAGAACCTGGGTTTCTTGGTAGGTTTTTAGTGGATATTTTGCTAAATGCTGCATCCTGCTGGTGTCTCTCATTC
>NDFG01000401.1:66375-111664 GCA_002167245.1 Sporophila hypoxantha | reverse complement strand
TCAGCTCAGTCTAGAATCTGTGAATCTAGAAATCTCTAAATCCTGTTCTGTATCTGCCCAGGTTCTTTGGAAGAACCTGGGTTTGTTTTAAGTTTTAATGGATATTTTTCTAGAAGCTGCATCCGCTGGGTGTCTCTTATTTCCACTTGTTCAGCTCTAGAATGCTGGATCTGCCCAGGTTTGGAAGAACATGGTTTGTTTGTAGATTTTTATGGATATTTTGCTAGGGGCTGCATCCTCCTGGTGTCCTCTTTATCATGCACGTTGAGCTAGCTCTTATGTAAAGGAATGCAGTACGGAAATCAGAGGTGCTGTCTGCCACAGTGTTTTCTGAAGAACCTGGGTTTTTCTGTAGGTTTTTTATGGTGATATTTTGCAGGGCTGCATCCCCTGGTGTCCTCTTATTCATGGCCGGTTCAGCTCAGCTCTAAGAAATGTTGGATTTCACAGGTTTGGAAGAACCTGGGTTCTTGTAGGTTTTTTAATGGATATTTTGCTAGGGGTTGATCCCTCCTGTGTTCTCTTACTCCATGGCTCCAGCTCTAGAAATCCTGGATCTGCCCAGGTTTGGAAAACCTGGTTTTTTTGTAGGTTTTTAATGGATATTTTGCTAGGGGCTGCATCTCCCCTGGTCTCTTATTCCATGGCCTGTTCAGCTCCTCTAGTAAATGCTGGATTTGCCCAGGTTTGGAAGAACCTGTGTTTCTTGCAGGTTTTTAGTGGATATTTTGCTAGGGGCTGTATCCTCCTGGTGTCTCCTATCCATGGCTCGCGGAGCTCTTAGAAGGATCCTGGATGCATTCAGGGATTGTGGACGACTGGTTTTTGTATAGTTTTTTGTAGGTTTTTAGTGGATATTTTGCCAGAGGCTGCATCCTGCTGGTGTCTCTCATTCCATGGCATCTCCTGGGCAGAGAGCTGGAGCTGGGAGGTGCAGGATCCCCATGGAATGTGCACAGCAGTGGGGGTGCTGCACCCCCAGCCCCTTTTTGGGGGAGCTTCTCCTTCCTCCTGCCTGGCACAGGTGGAGGTGTCCAGCTGTTGAAGATTGCATGCAAGATGTTTTCCATTACCATCTGYATGGCAGATTACCTTTGTCAAGTGGGCAGTTTGCTTTATCTCTCTCTTTGAGCAACCACATTCACACCTTCCTCGGGAGGGGACCTCTGCTGATAACAGCTATTGAATGTCAGTGCACGACTGATAAGAACTGTAACATCCCATTGTGAGATTTGAGCAGAGGAGAGGAGCCAAGCATTGCCACCCAATATTACCCTGAAGATCCTGGAAACCAGTTTGGCTTTTTCTCCACTGGGATTCCCAGAGGAACAGGCAGCTGCCTCTTCCCACTGGATCTTCAGAGAAGAATACATCGCCTTCTCTACAGATCCTCCTTGCTCCAAACAAGAACCACCCTGAACTTCAGAGGACTGCAGCCACATTTTTCAATCGGACTGCCACCACACCCTGACGCCAGGGTGTCAGTTGGGTGTTGACTCTGTCAGTGTTTGTTCTAGTGAACTGCATTGTTTCATTTTATTTTTTTGTATTGGTTGGTTTTTTTTCTATTAAAGAACTGTTATTTCCTGCTCCCATATCTTTGCTTGAGAGCCCCTTAATTTAAAATTTATAGCAATTCGGAGGGGTGGGAGGTTTAGATTCTCCATTTCAGGGAGGCTCCTGCCATTAGCAGACTCCTGTCTTTCCAACGAAGACGAGCGCAGCCAAGGCTCACACGGCCTGTGCAGAATGGTTTTGGGTTGGAAAAGAGCTTCAAAATCATCTCTGCTCTGGCCAGGGACACCTCCCATGCCAAAGCCACTCARTGAATGCCAAACCATCAGTGCCCAGGCGGGCAGGAGGAGGCTCTGGTGCTGCAGGAGGTGCTCTCACAGCACCTGATACTCTCCAAAATCTGCTGCTCATGAAATCCTGWGGGTTTTGGGGCTGCCCTGCAGCTCAGCTTGCTGGGAAGGGTTTGGTGCTGTCAGGAAAGCAGCAATTCAGGCTCATGCATCACTGGCATGTTTGTAACAAATCAAAATTCGATCCAGTTAATAAAGTAAAAAGGGTTCTTATCAAGGCCAGTGCCAGCTGCTTTTTAAGCAGTTTTTAAATTTTGATTTCCCATAAGGACTGGAATTAAAAAATTGGGCATATTCTGCTGAATAAAGACTTCCTGCCACTTAGGAATGCTGCCTTCTGCTAGCAGGAGAGAGGGGGGAAAAAAAATGTATTCATCTGAATTTTAAATTCTCGGCTACAAAGAAAGCAATTTGGGCTCTGGGTAAGATTTGAAGCCGGGTAAAATCGACTTTACAGAGCAAAATTCACATCCAACCTGGGCTCCAAGAAAGAATGGAGCAACACTGTGGAAAGTCTTGYGGTGGGCTTTGCACAAGAGCAGATTGCTTCATTTTTTTTCCCCAACATTTTAGGCTCTCATCAAACATGAGGCTGAATCTGCAGGAGCTTTCACAACCTCCCCTCAGCTGGGACTGTGCCATTCCATCTGCATTTTTAACCAAATCCTTCTCTGATCCTGTTGCCTTTGGGGAGCACCCTGGGAGAAAAAAATTATTGCAGATTTTGTGTTGTGGGGGGTCCAAAACCCTCCCCTGCTCTGTGCCCMCCTGCAAGAGAATCAACAAATTGCCCAAAGCTCTAAAGAGATTGAAAATTTTTAATAACTTTAATAATTTAAAATCTGTAAAGAGATTTTAAAAATAAAAACATTTTAATAAAAATGTAAGGATTTTGTGTTTAGCAGAGTAGCTGGCCATGCACTTTTTGATTGAATATAAAAGGTTTGGAGGTGCATCCTTAGCCCTGGTTTGGGCATAGATCCCACATACAGATCCTGTGCTGTCTCCAAGTGCTTTGGGGTGTTTTTTCTGCTGTTTTTAACGTGCCCAAGGAGGGCTGGCACTGCTCACAGCCAAGGCAGCTTGTGGCACACAGCTCTGCCCCTGCCAGAGGAGCTCTCTGGGTGCATTCTGCAAGCACAGCAGGAGCCACAGAGCAGGCTCCTTCCTGTCCAAGGATGAAATCTGGGCTTTTTAAAATGAAATAAATCGCTGGTGACTCCTTCCTGTCCAAGCCTCGGGATGAAATCTGGGCTTTTTAAAATGAAATAAATCGCTGGTGACTCCTTCCTGTCCGAGCCTCGGGATGAAATCTGGGCTTTTTAAAATGAAATAAATCGCTGCTGAAGGAGCAGCTCTGGTGAAACCCCCAAAACAAAAGGGGKGGTTTGGTCCTAAAACCCCTCTGCTGCTGGAGTTGGTGTTGGCTCTGAGAGCAAGGCAGATGATGAGGCAAAATCAGGTGAATTTCATTAAAATTAACTCTCATTAACCTTCATTTGTGTCAGGAGGTGTGGGATGTGCACAGCAGAACCAGGACCAGCTTTTCTTTGGGGAAATGGGGGTGAGGGCCCCAGAACAGCTGAATTTGTGCTCTCATCTCCTGTTCTAGTGGAAATTTCCCCTTCCAAAGCAGGCCATATGCTGGAGAGGGATGAACTCATCAGCTTCTGCCATGGCCCAGCAGGGAGGGATCCCAGCGTGGATGGCTTYAATTAGCATTTCCCCCCCAGGAAAGAAGGGCAGGCACAGAAATGCAGGAGATCAGGAAAATGCAAGAGATCAGGACTTTTTAAACTCAGCCTGGCGCCCTGTGAGGCTGCACAGAGCTGTGCCCAGGCTGCCATGCAGATGGCAGGGCTGCAGAGTGCTCTGGGGCTCCTTTCCTGTGTGCCACCACCCTGGCAGAGCTCAGGTGGCATCACAAGGGAGGCACCAGAGATCTGAGCTGCCTCAAATCTGTATTTGTTCCCTCTTGGGGTTTTTTGGTTTTGGTTTTTTTTGTTTTGTTTTGTTTTGTTTTGGGTTTTTTTTGGGTTTTTTTTGGGTTTTTTTTGGTGTTTTTTTTTTGTTTTTTTGGTTTTTTTGTTTTTTGTTGTTGTAGGTTTTGGTTTGGTTTTTTTTTTGGGGGGGGTTTGTTTGTTTTTTGGGTTTTTGTTTGTTTGGGTTTTTTTGTCCTCCTTGTCTTGTATTTGCAGGGTTCCCAGATGAAGGAAGGAATGATGAATCTGACTCCATGTTCTCAGAAGGCTAATTCAGATTATATTATATTATATTATATTATATTATATTATATTATATTATATTATATTATATTATATTATATTATATTATATTATATTATATTAATTATATAGTGGTAATATATATATTAATAATTATATTATATTATATTAAATTATATATATTATATTATATTATATTATATTATTATTATATTATATTATACACATTATATTATACCTAACTATATATATTTATATTATATTACCAACACTATATCTATTACTCACACATCACCTATTATACACACATTATATGACATTATTACATTAATATTCATATCATATTACAATTACATTACATTATATTATATTATAATATTGTGCTATACTAAACTATACTAAAGAATACAGAAAGGTACTTACACAATAAGATAATAATGAAAACTCATTACTCCTCCAGAGTCTGACACAGCTTGGCCCCAATTGGCCAATAAGTCAAAACAATTCACATGAAACCATGAAACAATTCACCATGTTGGATAAACAATCTCCAAACACAGCAGCAAAAACACAGGAGAAGCAAATGAATAATTATTGTTTTCCTTTTCTCCTCCTCCATAAAAGAATGCCAAACAAATCAAGTTATTTCATAAAGCGTGTGAGAAAGTTCGTTACAAGAACGTAAACATCAGAAGGCTTAAAAAACTTAAAATGATAATAATAAATAAATAATAAATAGTATAAATAAATAAATAAATAACAGGGCAGACAGGTCTTTTGGGGCATCATCTGTGGGGTCTTTGGGGATCTCTTGGCTCTGTGTTGCTTTAGGACAATGAAGTAAAACCACGTGCGACACTGGAATATCCAAAGTAAAAAAGAGAAGAGGTTTAATTTCTGACTCCAACATTGATAGATTTCCAAAATCGACCCTGGATTGCAGAGTGACAGTGCCACCTCCCCCAAACCCAGTCAGTCAATCAGATTTCTCCTCTTCCATAAAAGAATGCAAACAATCAGTTATTCACATAAAGTGTGGAGAATGTTTGTTACAGCAATGTAAACATCAGAAGGCTTAGAAAAGCTTAAAAAAAATAATATAATAAAATAAATAATAAATAAATAACATATATATATAAATAAAAATAAACAGGGCAACAGAGGAGCATCTGTGGGGTCTTTGGTGGTTCATCTGTGGGGTATGAGGATCTCTGTGATCTTTGGGGATCTTGGGCTCTTGTTGCTTTAGGACATGAAGTAAAACCACATGTGACACTGGAATCTCCAAGTAAAAAAGAAAGAGTGTAATTCTGACTCGCAACATTTATAGATTCCTAAAAGTGACCCTGGATTGGAGGGTGACAGTGCCACCTCCCCAAACCAACAGTCCATCAGTTTCTCCTCCTCTATAAAAGAATGCAAAGCAATCAGTTATTACTTAAAGCGTGTGAGACAGTATTGTTACACAGAATGTAAACATCAGAAGGCTTAGAAACCTAAAATAGATAATAAATAAAAATAAATAATAACATAACATAACATATATAAAATAATAATATAAAGTAAACAGGTGACAGGGTTTTGGGGCATCATACGTGTGGGTCTTTGGGGAATCTGTGGGCTCTTGCTTGCTTTAGGACATGAAATAAAACACGTGACACTGGAATCTCAAAGTAAAAAAGAAAGAGGTTTAATTTCTGGACTCCAACATTAGATAGATTCCTAAAAGTGCCCCTAGATTGGAGGGTCGACAGTGCCACCTACTGCAAACCAACATGTGCCATCAGATTTTCTCCTCCTCCATAAAAGAATACAAAAACAATCAGTTATTCACATAAAGTGTGTAGAATGTTTGATACCAGAAATGTAAACATCAAGAAGCTTAGAAAAACTAAAATAATAATAAATAAAAATAAAAATAATTAAATAAATAACATATATATAATAATAAATAAATAAACAGGGCCAGCAGGTCTTTGGGGGATCATCTGTGGTCTTTGGGAATCGTGGCTCTTTGCTGCTTTAGGACATGAAATAAGAATCCCAGGACGCTGGAAATCTCCAAGATAAAAAGAAAGAAGGTTTAATATCTCGACTCCCAACATTGAACAGAATTCCAGAAGTCGGACCCTGGATTCGGAGGGTGACTAGTCGCGCCTCCCCAAAACCACAGTGCATCAGATTTCTCCTCCTCTGTGAAAGAACGCAAACCTAGTCAGTTATTCACGTAAAGTGTGTGAGAATGTTTCCTGTACTTAAGAATGTAAACATCAGAAGCTTAGAAAAACTTCAAAAAATCAGGGGTGACAATCTCTGGCAGTCCCTGGTGCCTCTCCTTGCCCCCCTTGCGGCTGCTTGCTGTTCGCGCAGCATCTCCCTGAGCCCCAGGTCCCCTGCTCAGCTCCTTGCACAAAGAAGCCGAGCTGGGCAGAGCTGGGCTCGCCTGGCGGACACTCCCAAAAGCCCAGGCAGCAGCACACAAAGGCTGGTTTGCCTCAGCAGCCAGGCTGCTCCTGGGCTGCCCTCCAGCAACCACAACCCTGCCACTGGACCACAACCAAAGGCGCTACAGCCGCCTCTCACATGCGCAACCCTAAGACGGGGGGTTCTAGGAATAAATGCATTTCAGTTCTCTCTCCAAAGAGAGACGGAGCGAAAATGAAAGATAACTCAGGGTTTCTGGTCTCTCGTGGTAGTGCTCCTCCTCAGATTGAAAAGCCTGGTCGCTGCAGGTTCTGTGCCAAGAGTGGGGACCCATCTGTCACTGCTGCGAGGCTGTAGCTGCACTGCAGGCTGGGGAGAGGAGGGTGAGCCCCAGCTAGCCTGGCTGGAGATCACTGATGGCTTTGTGTCACAGAGATCATCACACTGTTGAGCTTCTTCATGCCAGAGTGGTGTGTGCTGGAGATCAGCACCTGTTGAGCTTCATCCCATGGGTGAGTCAGCAGATCAGTTTTGGCTGATGGAATGGAGATCACACTCTGAAACTTCATTCCCAGGGTGATCACTAAATGGTTTGTGCTGATGGATGGAGATCACACTGTGAGCTTCCTTCATCCCAGGGTTATCACTGATGCGGTTTGCTGATGATGATGGAGATCACAACTGTGAGCTTTCTTCATCCCCCAGGGTCGATCACTGATGGCTTTGTGGGTGATTGATGGAGATCATGCTGTGAGCTTAATCCCAGGATGATCACTATGCATGGGTGCTGCAGATCACACTGTGAGCTTCATTCCAGGGTGATCACTGATGGGTTTGCTGCTCATGGAGATCACACCTTCTTCATCCCAGGGTGATCACCAGATCAGTTTGTGCTCACAGAGATCACACTGTGAACTTCTTTCATCCCAGTGTGATCACTGATGCGTTTGTGATGATGATGAGATCAAACTGTGAACTATCTTCATCCCAAGGTGATCAATTGTGGATTTAGTGGCTCACAGGAGATCACACTGTGAGCTTTTGTCCAGGGTATCACCAGTCATTTGTGCTGAGGAGATCACAACTGTGAACTTCTTCATCCAGGGTGATCACTGTGGAGTTTGTGGTGATGGAGATCATGCTGTGAGCTTATCCCAGGAATCACACATGGTTTGTGCTCATGGAGATCACACCTTCTTCATCCAGGGTGATCACCAGATCCAGTTTGGTGCTCACAGAGATCACATTGTGAACTTCTTCATCCCAGGTGATCAAAAATGGGTTTGTGCTGATGGAGATCTGTCCTGGTTTAAAGGAAGTGAGTTTTTTGGGAGTTTGGTGTGTCAAACACTGAACTTCTTCCCAGAGTGATCACTGATGGGTTTGTGGTGATTGATGGAGATCACACTCTGAGCTTCATCCCAGGGTGATCACACATGTTTGTGTGTGGAGATCACACAGTGAGCTTCTTCATCCAGGGTGATCAGAGATGGTCTGGCGGAGATCATACTGTGAACTTCATCCAGGGCTCACTGATGGTTGTGCTGATGGAGATCGCTTGTTTGAAAGAAGTGAGTTTTTTTGGAGTTTGGTGGTCAAAAAACACTCTGAGCTTCCATCCAGGCTGATGAACTTGATCTCAGCCCTGCCTGGCCACTCTCTGCCTGCTTGGCAGCTGCTCTGCAGCCTGCACTTGGCTGCAGTTCAGTGGCAGGAGAATATTCCTGGCTGTTTGTCACTGTAAAGCACTCTGGGATCAATGGTGGTACATAAATGTGAGGCTGTGATGAGGCCTTAGGCTGTGCTGGATAAGGAAGAARRTTTAAATGGACTYCTTCTCTCAGTAAGTTTTATTYAATATGGAGGGCTGTYAATTTGTCACTGTCTTGCTCTGAGYTTCCCCCRCCYCTCCAGCTGATTTTGTGCACTGCAGAGAGGAAAATGGCTGGCTATCAATAACAGTGATCACACAGCTCCCTGTGACTCAAAAACCAAACTGAACTTAGTGATCACCAAATCCCAGCTCCAAATGTTCTCATCCAAACAAGTCTGTGACCCTGAGCCTACAAGTCTGTGTTGCACAAGAKGTTCAGAACTGCTGGGTGAGCTCTGGGCTGGCCCAGGAGGTGCAGCCCATGGGCACAGAGGGCTCCAGCAGAGCTCTCGGTGCCAGGACACCCCAGAGCCTTGCAGAAACCTGTGGAAACCCAGGGCACACAGGGAATATTTCTCTGTCTGCTCTGGAGTGCCCTGACCCCCAGGGGAGCACTGACTTTGACCCTCATCCATGGAGAAAGTTTCCCAGACTTCAAGATAGACTGGAATCCACTAAAATGTGAAATAGATTATAGAGAGCAGTGTAGGTGTRTCACTTGGTGAGAAATTGAGGTTTTGGGATTTTTAGTATGTTGTGGATGGAAGCAAGATGGAGGGCACAGGGTGTTGKCCTGGGCTTCTTCTTCATGCTTCTTCTTCCTCCTTCTTCACCCCGAGGTCATCACTCAGGTGAGCAGCACTGTGGTATTTTCAGGGTTCCCCATGGCAGGAAGGAAATTGTGGAAACCCCCAGCACCCAGGGAATATTTCTCTGTCTGCTCTGGAGTGCCCTGACCCCCAGGGGAKCACTGACTTTGACCCTCATCCATGGAGAAAGTTTCCTGGACTTCAAGATAGACTGGAATCCACAAAAAGTGTGAAATAGATTGTAGAGAGTAGTGTGGATGGATCACTTAGGTGGGAAATTTAAGTTTCGGGATTTTTAGTATGCAAGATGGAGGGCACAGGGTGTCATCCCGGGTTTCTTCTTCATGCTTCTTTGTGGGAGTTCAGCACATCACTTGGGATGTGCAGGGCCTCCCGAGACCCCCCAGACCCCACTGAGGGGCTCGGAGACCTTGGCACGAGGCCCGGGACACTTGGTGGCTTGACTTTGATCCCTCAAGCGAATTGCCAGCTTTGTATGAGAGCTGGAAGGTCACACGGGTTTAAAGGGTGTATTTACAGGGTGCACGGGGTTGAAGAATATTAAGTTTTAGGATTTTTGGTATGTGCGGTTATGGGGAAAGAATGGAGGATCAGGGCTGTCGTCGGTCTTGTTCTTTTCTTCCTCTTGTTTCTCCATTTCATTGCCTGTGATGTTGGGCACTTGGCGGATTTGTTAGAATAGAGGTGCACTGTCTAACATTAGGTGATGGGTATTGCAGAAATTAAGGTAAATATGATGTACAGTAGTTTCTAGTATAAAAATGACAACCACTGCCCCCAGGGGCGGTCAGAGTGCCCTTGGCTGCCTTGCTGAACAGACCTCTGCTCGGCAGGCCGAGAAAATTTTATAGATAAGGAGATAATAAACAATTTGCAAGATCGAACTCCAGAGAGTCGCAGTCTCTTCCTTCAGAAGCCTGGGCTTGACTCCAGGACCACACAGCATATCTCAGCACAGAGAAAAGACAGCCGACCCGAGATGTCTTCTTCCTCCTTCTCCATGAGGTTTGGGCTCCACAGCCAGATGTGCAGGGGCTGTGGCCCACAGCACCAACACTCTATATGCAAAAACCAGGAGAAACAGAGCAGGGGAGCTAGCTGCTTTGTTACAAACAAGCTTTGATGGGCTCGTGAAGGACCTGTGACTCCTTGGGTCACAGAATGTGGCAGCTGATGCTTTTGCTGGTGGATCCCACCCTGGAGTACCTCCCATTACCTGTCCTTGTGGTTTTCAACACAGCACCCCTCCAAAGGGATCCACAGGAGATTGCAGGGCTGTTGCCACAGCACCTAACACCCTTCAAAAACAAAAAACAAAGCAAAAGCTGAGCTGTTTGTACCAAACAACCCTCCTGTGTCACAGATCTCGCAAACTGAATGCTTGAATTTCCACCCCTGGGTACCCTCCATACCTCGCTGTGGTTTTTTCACACAAGCCACCCCCTCCAGGGATCCAACAGGAGATTGCAGGGCTGTGCCACACACCAACACCTTTCAAAAAACAGAGCAGAGAAGCTGAGCTGTTTTTCCAAAACACCTCCTGGGTCACAGATCTGGCACTGTTCCTGCTGGTGGATTCCACCCTGGGAATCTCCATTACCTTCCTGGTGTTTCCCACAGCAGATTACAAGGGCTTGTGCCACAGCCACCGAAACACCTTTGATGTTGCCAAAACCAGGGAGAAACAGAGCACGAGGCCGAGCTGTTTGTTACAAACCAGCTTTGGTGCGAGGGGAAGACCTGGGAGTGCTTTCTGCTCTGGCTTTTGTGCCAGTTTGGGTTAAATCTGTCCATAACCCTTGGGAACAACCCCAAACTTTGGGCTCTGGGAATGAAGCTGCTTGGCTTTAACCAAACTTCGCACAGTACAGTTCTTTTTTTAATTTCAGGCAGAAGGAGCAGCCCTGGACAATGATGGATTACCTTTGGCTGACATTCGATGACAGCTGAGGTCAATAGGGGATCATTGCCATACTTCCTGACAATACCTTAAACTTTCTGTTATTGTCAACAAACCAAGGCCTGAACTCTTCCAAAAGTGCCTCATTCTTAATTTCCAGCTGACGAGGTGACTGCTTTAATTGCACAGGCCTGTTTGGGGAGCGAGTTCATGCAGAAAACTTCCAGTTCTGTGTGTACAGATGGGTGAGCAAAAAAAAAATAAAACCCAGAATTATGGATTGATGGGAGGAATTCATCCTCTGCTTCGCCTGTGGGAGAGGAGCTGCTGACTCAGAGTGGTGAAGGTTACAAATGACAGTGCTGGAGAGGAGCAACAGGCACAATTAGGTTTGAAACTATTGTGCGTTGCTTATGCAAAACAATCAGATTTTTAGCTCATGAATTCTGCTGGAAAAAAATTTGTTTTTGAAATGTCACCTTGGCATCTCGAGCTGCAGTGATCACAGAAACCTGGCAGAAATTGGGATATTGAGTTATAGAAGGGTTAACTGAGACTGAGAAACTGTCAGGTCTGTCAGCCTAAAGTGATTCTATTTCTGGGTTGTCTAAAACAAATTCATAACACTAAAACCYTAATTATTCTACTCTTTTAATCCAAGCTGCTATTTCATTGTTTTGATTATCTGATATCMTTCCACATCCATATTTATGACAGCCCTGAAGACTCCAGAGTCCAAAGCTTTTATTTCCTGGGCAGACACAACACAGGAATTCAAAACAAGACACACACATACAAATATACACAATATACATTTAAACAGTGCAGAAGAGGTAGTACCATTAATTAAGAAATGGATAATGAGCAGTAAAAATACTGAGACAATTCATTGCACCCCTTTCAAGTATCACAGGAGCCTACAGAGAGATTTATTTAGCATCAATCCAAATTTAAAAGTGCCCTCTGTTCCCTGATATGATTTTATCTGGAATTTTTTATTGGTGTCCTTCAGGTGAGTAGCTGAAGGGGACAGCACCTAGTTCAGAAATTAAACATGATGGTTTGTTAAGAACTCAGAAAAGGAGCTTTGAATGCATTACCTACAGGAACCAGATTGTCTGTGCACCTCAGGATGGAAAATGAGGCATGAACACCAAATATTTAACTTCTTTTTTCTTGCTTTCTCTAAAAAGACCCAATTTCATGACTGAGTTTTGTTTTGGAGAGGGAAAAAAAAATATATATATATATACATATATATGAAAGTGGATGGGTTTTATTGCTGCCCTGAAGAAAAACTCCAGGGTAGCCTTGAAGTTTTACTAAGAAACTGCAGAATTTAGGTTTGAATGGGGAGAAAAAACATGAATTTGATCTCTGTGGAGACAGAACCCTGTTTTTTATTATTATTCTTATTATGCTGTCATTGGTCGTGGGTGGTTTAAACCAGGATAATAAAACATGGTTTTATTATTAATAATAATAATAATACTACATGGTTTTATTAATAATAATAATAAAACATGGTTTTATTCTACTTTCCTTCTGACTCTCAGCCCCCCTCATATGGGAACTTTAATAAGAGACCCACGTGACATTGCATGAGTATCAAAAATCCTCTTAAAATAGCCCAGAAAAGCAGAGTTTGGTGCTGAAACCCTGAAAGTATTGAAAAATAAAGATGGAGATGCTCTAAGAGACTTCTCAGTGCATATTTAGGAGCATCCTGAGGTGCAGAGAAGCTGCAAAGAGCAGGAGATCCCAGAGCCAGAGCAGAAAACTTTGAGTTCTGAGCTCTGTCAGACCTGGCTGATTATTCCTGAAAGTTCTTTTGGACTGAGAGCAGCTGAGAGGTTTTGCTCTGTGAAAAGTGCTTTGGGGAAGAAGAAAAGAAGGATTATCAGCTGTAGAGGGTTAAGAATAAAAAGCAAAATAGAGCTCAGTAAATGCACTTTGTGTTGGCATTTCCAAGTGGATCTGCTCAGGCAGAGTCCAGGGAAGGTTACAGGGAAAGAGCAAGAAAAATTCCTTTTTTGGTGTTTTTTCCCAGATTTTCTGGTTTTTTTTTCCTGTTGTTTAAGCTCTGATGAGCCACCAGGTGAAATTAAATAAATCCARAGCAAACAGCCAGGCCACCAGTGCAGGGAAGATCCTGCAGGTGGAATTTATCTGATGAACTCCTCCTCAGAGGTGCAGGACGTGTCTTCTTCTGTGCCTTCCTCCAGAGCTGGCAGGTTGCCCCACAGCAATACATTCACACCTGGTGGGAAGGAGACAAAGGAAGGGAAAAAAGAGAGATATTTTTGGATTGTGACCTTATTTTTAAGTTGCACAACTGTCTATTTKGAGAGAAAATAATCCCTGCAAAACCCAGGAAGTCACGTTCATGGTGAATAAATCTATTTTCTATCTTCCTTCAAAGTGATCTTGGGAGTGTTGTTGTTTATTTTTACCCCAATTCAGAAGATAAATATTTATATATTCATATAAATAAAWTRTTMWATATTTGTATAAAWATATAAAATMATATAAATATATAAAATGATTATATAAAATTATTATAAAATAATAGAAATAATCTTATATAAATAACATAACATTGTGTATAATTATTTAATATAATATATATAACATTATATATAATTATATTAGCACATATAACATATATTAAATATTATAAAAATATAACATTATATATGATTATAAAAATAATATAACAAATATCATTTCTGTTAACACATTAAGAAGAAAGTTTAAAGTTTTAGAGTTTAAGATACAGAGAAAATAAAAGTAAAAATAAAAGGTAAACAATGAGTTTAGAATGTAGCACTGTAGGTTTGTGTGTTGTAACATGATTAGCTAAGAAAACTTACACTGTGGCATAAGTCTATAAGAAAAAACATTTAAAAATTAAAATTGTAAATATTTTTGTTAGCAGTGCTTCATTAGTTAATCAATCCTCCATTGTCTGAGAGAAAGGGAAGGTGTGCTCATCACCTCCCTGGTTTGAGAGGAAGGGAACTCCTCCTTCTCCTCCTCCTCATCCAGAGCAGGCAACAAAGCTGGAGATGAGTTTGGAATAGCCCAAAACCCTGTGAGGAACTCCTGAGGGAGCTGGGGGTGCTCAGCCTGGAGAAAAGGAGACTCAGGGCTGCCCCCATCACTCTGCACAGCTCCTGAAAGGTGCCTGTGCTCAGCTGGGGCTGGGCTCTGTCTGCAGGAACTGACACAACCAGAGCACACAGCCTCCAGCTGTGCCAAGGGGAGTTTAGGTTGGATGTCAGGAAAAAGTTTTTTACAGAAAGGGTGATAAAGTGTGGGAAATGAATTTGTAGAGAATTAGGCATTTACACAATGGTGTGGCAAAAGCCTGATAGGCCAAGAAACAACTTATAATGTAATTAAGAAATAGTTAATTTCTGATTGTTGATGGGTGTGAATTATAACGTGTATTGTCTCACCCTTCAGCATGAGACTGAAAATGGTAATAAAAAGTTTTTAAAAAAAATGGCTCCTCCACAGCTTTGCCCCAATCTGTGCGAGAGAGAGCAATAATCTGCACAAAGTTCTGGAATTGTCTGCCGGGGAGAGTGCTGTGAGTCACCCATCCCTGGGGATGTGTTTAACAAAGCCTGGATGTGGCACTGGGTGCTCAGGGTTGAGCTGAGGTGTTGGGTGCGGGTTGGACTCCATGATCCTGAGAAGGTCTCTTCCAACCTGGTGATTCTGTAAATTACAGGAATTCTTGTGAATTCTTGGGAATTTCCCAGCGGGACTCAGGGGAGGTGGGGAGTCCCGATGCCGCTGGGTGTGTTTTAAAACAAGCCTGGCTAGTGGCACTGGGTGCCAGGGTTTAGTGAAGATGCTGCGGGGCGGGTTGGATTTGATGATCTTGAAGGTCTCTTCCACCCTGGTGATTCTTGTGAATTCTGTGAATATTTGGGAATTCCTGGGACTGGGGAGGTGCTGGAGTGCACATCCCTGGTAGGTGTTAACAAAGCCTGGAGTGGCACTGGGTGCCAGGGTTTTAGCCTTGAGTGTTGGGCTGGGCTGGGTTTAATGATTGAAGATTCTCTTCCAAACCCAGTGGATTCTATGAAATGCTGTTGATGGAGGATGAGGATATTTAGGGAAAGGGAAGGGAAGCCAAAAGGGAACAGGGGATGAGGATTTTAGGGAAAGGGAAGGAAGCCAAGGGAAAGGGAAGGAAGCCAAGGGAAAGGGGATAGAGGATTTTAGGGCAAAGGGAAGGAAGCATAAGGAAAGAGGTGAGGATTTTAAGGGAAACGGGAAGGAAAGCCAAGGGAAAGGATCGAGGATTTTGGAAAGGGAGGAAGCCAAGGGAAAGGGAAGGAAGCCAAAGGAAAGGGCGATGAGATTTAGGGCAAGGGAAAGGGAAGCCAAGGGGAAAGGGGAGCGAGGATTTTAGTGGAAAAAGCCTTGGAAAAGGGAAGGAGCCAAGGGAAAGGGAAGGAAGCCAAGGGTAAAGGGACGAGGATTTTAAGGGCAAGGGAAGGAAGCCAAGGTGTCCCTCACCAGAAGGGTCCAGCCTGTTGATGCCAAACACGGCCTGGCTGTGGAACATCCAGAGGTGGCCGTTGTTGCASGACTGCAGGCAGGGCTTGCAGGGACAGATGACATGGTAGCCAACAACATTCCCACTGGAAAAGCAAGGGATAGAGTCAGCCTGGGGAAAAGGGGGATCTTGGTGGCTTTTTCCAGCTCCAGTTAAACATTCCCAGTGCCAGGGCTTTGTGTAATGCTGGTGTTTCGATAGGGTTAAGGGAACGGGGTGAAACAAGTATCTGAAATATTTAGGGAACATCTGTTGGGAGTTACAGAATATCTGAGTTTTAGATCTTTGGCACACAGAGAAGCGTTTAGTAACCTAAATTGTGTAACCCAGATTAGTTTACATACCAACAAATGCTGGTGGATTTATTTGTTTTCCTTTGGAAGGGCAGTGATTCCAACCAGCAGAGAAGCTCCTCACACCCAAAATCCACCTGTACACAAGCACAGGAGGCTGCCAGCAGCAGGAGTGATGAAACTGAGAATGATGGAATGGTTTGGCTTGGAAAGGACCTTAAATCTCATCCATTTCCASCCCCTGCCATGGGCAGGGACATCTTCCACCATCCCAGGGTGCTCCAGCCTGGCCTTGGACACTTCAGGGTGGGGATGGGGCAGCCACAGCTGCTCTGGGCCAGATTATTGACCTTTATCAACTCTCCTAGACTGAAACCACAACARCCATTTATCCATTTTCATGTGCTCCGATGAGATATTTCTGTTTTTCTCCTTCTATCTAAAAATCAAAATATTGTGTCCCTATCACAACCCCCCAGTTGTTCGAAACCTGAGAAAGGTAAAAATCTCGCATCAAGGAAGAGCTGAAGAGAAATCTACATCACAGAAAGATTCTCTTCTCCCTATCACAAAACCCCGTTCAGTTGTTTTAATCGACAAACCGGTAAAAATCCTCCATCAGGGAGCCTGAATATGTATATTTCTCAGACAGAATTCTCTCTCCCTATCACACACCCTCAAGTTGTTGCAAAATCTGAAAAGGTAAAAATCTCCATCAGGGGAGCTGAAAGAGAATCATCTCAGAAACGGGAAATTTCTCTCTACCATATCAACAACCCCACTCAGTTGTTTAAAATCTGATAAAAGGATTAAAAATCTCCATCGGGGAGCAGAAAGACCAAATTCTCGTCAGATAACTGTGAGCTACTTGAGAGTTGTTGTTTTCACCCTTAAATATCAGGCATTATTAAGGAGGATAAAAGAACTCCAAGAACTTCAGCGGCAGCATGTTCCATCTGCTCCCAACAACCCAATCTGCCAAGAGGATGTTCTATTAATTAGAGAATGAGTAACTGCTTCTTGCTGGGGCCTTATTCGCAGAGAAATCTCAGTGCTGAGGCGCACATTTCATCGGGCACAGAAGCTTTCAGGAGACTCAGCCTCCTGAAAACGCTGTCACATTTCCACTGGGGACTCACAGAAATACCCTGGCAGGCTGATTTTCCTCCCCAGCAGCATTRAATCTGCACCAGGGAAGGCAAGCTGTTCCTTCAGCCCATCACTGCTGAGCTGCAGGAGGTGACAGAGGAGGGGACAGGGACGCCTGCGGGGTGGCTGTGAGCTCACCACTTCAAGCAGGCGATGTTCTTCACTYTGCACTGGCAGATCTCGGTGAAGTAGCAGCTCCCGATGAAATCGACAGTTCTGGGGGAAGGAAATGGACAAAGGTTTGGATTTGTGGTGGTCACAGCCTCGGGGTCACAGCGACACCAGGCTGAAGTCACCACAGAGTGATGCAGCCATCGGTCCTGGGTGGTTTAAACCACATTGTTCTACTTTCCTTCTGACTCTCAGCCCCACTCACATGGAAATTTGAGTAACAGACCCACGTGACATTGCATGAGTATCAAAAATCCTCTTAAAATAGCCCAGTTGGTGCTGAAACCTTGAAAGTATTGAAAAATAAAGATGGAAATGCTCTAAGAGGCTTCTCAGTGCATACTTAGGAGCATCCTGAGGTGCAGAGAAGCTGCAAAGAGCAGGAGATCCCAGAGCCAGAGCAGAAAACTGAGTTCTGAGCAGAGACCTGGCTTATTATTATTATTATTATTATTATTATTATTATTATTATTATTATTATTATTATTATTATTATTATTAATTATTCTGCCATTGGTCCTGGGTGGTTTATACCACATGGTTTTATTATTTTCCTTCTGACTCTCAGCCCCACTCATATGGAAACTTTAATAAGAGACCCACGTGACATTGCATGARTATCAAAAATCCTCTTAAAATTTAAATTAAAATAGGCTTCCCAGTGCATACTTAGGAGCATCCTGAGGTGCAGAGAAGCTGCAAAGAGCAGGAGATCCCAGAGCCAGAGCAGAAAGCTTTGAGTTCTGAGCAAAGACCTGGCTGATTATTCCTGAACATTCTTTTGGACTGAGAAAAGCAGATTTTGGTGCTGAAACCTTGAAAGTATTGAAAAATAAAGATGGAAATGCTCAAAGAGGCTTCTCAGCGCATATTTAGAGGGGCAGAGAAGCTGCAAAGAGCAGGAGATCCCAGAGCCTTGGTGCTCAGGGGCTCAGGGTGGCACTGCCATCAGAGCCCTGATCAGGGACACTGCTGCCAAATGCCAGCTCAGAAACAGAACAAAACCTCAGGGATGTCTAAACCCAAACCTTTGATTGCTTATCTCCTCTCCARCCCATACTTTCTGATTACCATGTCATTTCACAAGCTCATTTCCTTGCTATTCAAATCTGGCTATGGGAAAGCAGCGCTGAGCCCAGCCGGGGGAGAGCCCTGGCAGCAGTGACAGATCAGGTTTGTTCTGTCTGGGGATCTTTATTTCAAATTCTAATCCTCGCTTCGGGACGAGCAGGAGGAGCTTCCCTGAGTGCCTGCTGAGCCTGTGTCATCCCTAGGGATGGAGTAAATTMAAATTTGGGTTTGCCCTGCATGGCACAGCCTCGCTTTTTGCAGGGATGGGGTGACCCGTGCTCTGCAGTGCCACAGACATCTTTTATGAAAAATCCTTTTGCTAGGATCTTTTCTCCTGAGAAGCTGAGAGGCCTCAGAAACAAAATGTAAACAACAATTATCTGCTGCTGTGGAATGCAACAGGTGCATCTGTGATTGGTCTCGTGGTTGTTTCTAATTAATGGCCAATCACAGTCAGCTGGCTCAGACTGTCTGGTCAGTCACAAGATTTTATTATCATTCCTTTCTGTTCCTTTCAAGCCTTCAGATGAAATCCTTTCTTCTATTCTTTTAGTATAGTTTTAGTATATAATTTTCTTATAATATAGTTATATATTATATATTATATAACATATAAATATATTATATACTATATCTTATATAATATAAATATATATATTTATATAATATATATAATATAAATATATGATATAATATATGATATAATTATATAATATTATATGACAACGATATAATATAATATAATATAATATAATATAATATAATATAATATAATATAATATAATATAATATAATATAATATAATATAATATAATAAATAATTCACCATTCTGAAATCGGCATCAAGATTCTCATCCTTCCTCCGTCCCCGGCACCTGTGCAAGACACCACCACACGGCAGGGCCGTTCTCCCGGTTCCAGCGATTTCAGAGCGATGCCGTGGATTCCCTGGGGTTGGGGATGCAGGGATGCAGGGATGGGGTGACGCGTGTTCCGCAGCCCCGTTCTCCCGGTGACAGCGGATTCCGGAGCCCCGGGGCTGGCAGGACCCCGTGCCCCGGTGGGACCCACCCTTTGCCCCGTCCCCGTGCTTACCCCGAGGGCGGCATGTCGGTGGAGTAGAGGTCGGTGTCGGTGTCGGCCAGCAGCACCGCCTGCATGCCCCGGCAGCTCAGCACCTGCCGGCAGAACCGGCAGCACAGCACGGTCACGCACCGGTCCGCGAAGGTGCAGCCGCTGCTGGACATGGCGGCTGGGACCCGGGCCGGTCCGGTCCCGGTCCTGTCCCTGTCCCTATCCTAGTCCCGTCCCGGTCCGGTCCCGCTTCTATCCCTATCCCTGCCTAGTCCCTGTCCTTGTCCCAGTCCTGGTCCTGGTCCCGATCCTGTCCCGGTCCCGTTCCGGCACCAACGGCCACGCTCCCACCGGTCAGTTTGAATTCCCGACCGCGCCCTCCCATTGGGCGCCGCAGGCCACGCCCACTCCATTGAAAAATTAGGTGGCACCACCCCTCCCGCCTGGCTATTGGTGGAAAGGCGCGCCGTGCGTCGCTTTTATTGGTTATACTTGCTGTCATTCACACTCTCGTCCCGCCCTTGCGCCGCGCTCCGCCGGCGGGGCGGTGCCACGGGCGCCAAGCGGCGGGAAGAGGGGGCGGGCTCATCTTGGGCACGGCAATGTCTGATTGGTTATGAGGCCCGTCGCTCATACCCAACGCTCCGCGCCCATTGGCCGAGGTGCTGGGCGGGCGGGGCGGCGGCGGGCCGGTGCGGGGGACCGGGCGGCGGGCGCCAGCGGCCGGAGGACGCCCGGCTGCGGGAGGCGGCTCCGCAGCGCCCAGGTAATCGCCCCGCCCGGCCGCCCGACCCCCGGCCCTCCCGTGCCACCCCCCGGCAGGCCACGAGCAGCCCCCCGCCGCCGGCCCCGCCGCCTCCCCAGCGCCCCGAGCCGCGTCCCCCCAGCCCCGGCCCCCCCTTCGGGACCCCCCCACGCTTCCTCTCCCCGCCGCCCGCATTGTTCTTCCCGGGCGGGATGCGGATCCGGCGGGTGCCGTGTTTATTTATTTCTTCCTCCCGTCCGCGCATCTCCCGCGGGGGCTGCGGCCGCGCGCCCGCCTTCCTCCCCCCTCCTCCCCCCAAAAAAAACGGGGAAGAACTCCAAATTGGAAAGAAAAGACGGGGGAAAAGTTGTGTCCCGCCCTGCACGGCGCAGCGGGCGCTGGAAGGAGCCCTAAATCCCCCCCCCCAGAAAAGAAACCCGAAAAGGGAGAAGCTGCGGGCGGAGCCGCCCGGCGGGGGCGCGCCCGGTGTGCCCGGGGCTGCCGGCGGCGGGGCCGAGCCCGCGGTCAGCGCGGGATGCTGCGGGACCGGGGGAGCCCCGGAGCCGCTCCCCGAACAGCCCCGGGAGCCGCTCCCCAAATTCTCCCCTGGGACCTGCGCCCCAAATCAACCCCAAATTCTCTCCCGAGATGTGAACCCTAAATTCTCCCCCGGGACCTGCACCCCAAATCAATCCTAAATTCATTCCTGGACCTGCACCCAAATGAACCCCAGCTCCACGCGACCTGCACCCCAAATCAACGCCAAATTCACCCCCGTGAGCCGCTCCCGAATTCTCCCAGGACTGCGCCCCCAAAATCAATCCCAAATTCTCCCTGGCAGTGCCCCCTAATAACCCCAGCTCCCATATGAATGCCCTGCATTCCAAAGGAGCCCATCCACTCCCCTTGGGAGCTGCACCCCAAATTCTCCCCCTGGACCTGCACCCCAAATCAACCCTAATTCTCCTCTGGTACTCTGCACCCTAAATCAACCCCAGCCCCACGGAGCCGCATCCAAAGGAGCGTTGCTCACCCTGGAGCTCCCCAAATTCTCTCTCGGACCTGCGCCCCCAAATCAATGCCCAAATTCTCTCCTGGGAGACTCACACCCCATAATTTTCCAGGAGCTACCCCAAATTCTAACCTCTACCTCCCCACGAAAATCACATCCAAGAACTTCTCGGACCTCCCTCGAAGCCACCCCAATTCTTCCCTGGCTGCACCCCAAATATCCAAACTCTCAGGCCTGCCCCAACACCAATCCTCTCTAGGGAACTGTACCCAAATCACCCCAAATTCCTCCACTGAGCTGCATCCCAAAGAGGCCCCAGTTCCCCTGGGAGCTGCTCCCTGAACAGCCCCATAGCCCCCAGGACCTGCACCCCAAATGAACCCCAAATTCTCTCGGGGGATCTGCACCCCAAATGAACCCCAGCTCCCACTGCAGCCGCATCCCAAACCATCCCTGCTCCCCAAACCATCCCTGCTCCCCAAACCATCCCCTGTTCCCCCGGGAGCCGCACCCCAAACTGTCCCCGGGATATCCCAAAGGAGCCCCAGCCATGCCCGGTCCCGGTGTAGGCGTGTTCCCTCGGTCACCTGGGGGCTGCAGCTGGAACCTCACTCTGCTGCTGCTCAAAGGACGATTTGCAATGTCAGGCTGTCAGGGCACCTTTGCTTCCCATCACAAATTTGGGCTGCGAGCAGTAATTTTATAAATATATATATATATTTTTTTTTTTTTGTATTTGCAGGCAAGCAAACCAAAAGCTGCTTCTCCTCCGCTGCTGCTCTCGTTTGGGATTTGATTTGCATCATCTCCGTGACCATTAAAAGAAATAAATAAAAAAAAGAAGAGAAGAGAGGAAAAAAAAATAAAAAAAGGGCAAACCAAACCCACACAAAACATGTGCGGAAGGACTTCCACTCCCTGGCTGTGCTATTGAGGATCAGGAAGAGCCTTTGGGGCTGCAGGATCTCGCCAGGCTGATGCTGCTGCTCAAGGATTTGGTGCAGGGAGACAAAACTGCTGCCTCTTCCATCCGCTGATCTCAACATCTGCATTTTCCTGCTGCTGTGCTCCCTCTCACACCCTCTCTCCATGGACTGATTTTTTGATTTTTTTCCCTTTTTGCGGGGGGGGGGGAGGGAAGGACGAGCAGAAAGCCAAGGCATCGTGCTGAGAGGAGAGAAAATTCCCTTTTATATCTCGTGTTCTGGTGGATCTCTTTCGAGGTTATTCAGCTTTTTGGACAAGAAAACATGACGTCGCCAGCAAAATTCAAAAAGGATAAGGAGATCATAGCTGAATATGACACACAAGTTAAAGGTAAGGAATGGTTTTATTTCCATCCCTTCCCTGCAAGCCTGCCTGGCGATTGTAGGAGTTTGCAGTGGATGTTTGGGTGGGGAAGAGGGAAATCATTTGCAGATTGCCTGGAATTTGCAGGGCTTTTTTTGGGAATACAAGGCTGGGTCGGGTTTGCAGCGCTGTGTCTGTCCCCATGGGGTGGTTCCTGCTTTGGTGCTGCCGTTTTTAAGGKTTTTTTTTTATGGAATCCCCACATTTTTGAGTTCGGGGAGATCCATCTTTTCCTGCCTGCCGTTCCCAGAGACGGCTTTGCATGTGAAATATGAGAGGCAGGGAATTGCTTTTTAATCCTCTGCCTGTCATGGGAATCTTTGAACAATCTGTGCAGTGTCACAGGAGCATATTTMCAGTGCTGCTGATGGGGGACTGTGCTCCAGGGTCCCCGGGAAGCTGTTTGTGCTAGAAACTTCCATTATTCAGGATTTTCCTCGGGGTGAGTCCATCATCATTCYCTGCTTTTTCCTTGCCGTGCTGGAGTGTAACACCTCGAGGCTGCAGTGTGGGTGTGGGTGTACACACACACASAGAGAAAAAAAATGAATAAATGAATAAAACTCGTGCAGCAGCGTTATTCCCATCATCACAGGGAATAATAAACAGATTTAAAAATGGGATTTGCCATGACCATGCAAGTCTCCTGCAGAATTCATCTGGCCATCATGTGCCCTAGGTTAAACAAAAAAATRTAAAAGATGGTGAAATTCCCCCCTGAGCTGCTTATTTTTGTGAAGTTTTCGGGATAAGACGTATYTAAAAGAATAATTAGGGCTTGTGCATGGCTTGATACGTCGCTGCTAGGAAGTTGTGAGATTCAGTGATTTATCTAATTGGTTGAAACTTGCTTGGTATGCTCAGAGCATGCAGGAAAGATGGCCTTCGGGCAGGGTTGATTGAGTTAAATCAATGCAATTTGAAAAAGGAAAAAAAATAAAAAAGCCAGATTTAAATCTGAGGAGGAAACCTAGATTCAAATTGACAATTAAGGTATTGTTTCGCAATTAGGTGCTCAGTTATTTTTCCTGCTGGGGAGGGGGTTTGCTTGTTGGTTGTAAATCATTCAAATGTGTTGTTCCTGTGTCCTACCCTGACCCCAGTGCCCTGCACCTAGAAGCAGTTTGGGTACTTAGGTTGAAAAATGCTTATTTGAGCAAATAGGAAGCTGTGTTGAGAGTTTATTTTGGTTTTTTTTTTTTTCCTTGAATATTGAGGTTCTTAAAGTTAGAAATGGAGAAGGGCGTGTTTCTCTTTTACTGGTTTAGTTTCTATTCCTGTTTTCTTGCTGTCTTTGGAAGTGGGAATTGCAGTCAGCATCAAATTAGAGGCTTGTAGGCTCTTTCATTATTTACCCCATCAAAATGTGCGTGATAGATGCGAGCTGGCAGTCACAATATTTGGGAATAACACGGGAAGGAGGCTTTGGAATTAGCAAAGCACATCCTCTCACCTCTCAGCTCTTGCATAAATTRCAAATCCTTCTCTTCCTTTTCAAACAGGAGAGCAGGAAAATGGGAAGGAGCCTTCCTTGTTGCTGCCAGAGCTCAGCTCACCTCTGGGGCTGTCATTGACCTGGAAATGTGCTCCCAAAAGTGGATTGTGCTAGTGGCACATGGATTTATTTAATTTTATTTATTTTTTTTTTCTTTTTGGTCTTATAAAGCATTGCAGGAGGTTAAAGAGGGCGGAAGGGATCTGGAGGAGCTGGGAGAGGGGAATTTCCTTCCTGAATTGGGGTGAGGGCAGGGATGCCTTCACCTCGGGATGCTCTCCTGTCCCTCTCCCAGTGTGGCTCTGGCTCAGGAGGTGCTGATCCATCTCCTGGAGGGAGGTGTGGAGGGACCAGCCAGCTCAGAAATGCACAGGGCAGTCCTGTAGCAACCCTGTCCTACATCCCCTGGCTTATTTTA
This sequence comes from Sporophila hypoxantha, assembly GCA_002167245.1. Classification (NCBI taxonomy): domain Eukaryota; kingdom Metazoa; phylum Chordata; class Aves; order Passeriformes; family Thraupidae; genus Sporophila; species Sporophila hypoxantha. The sequence goes on along the minus strand of NDFG01000401.1, from coordinate 87,412 downwards.
GAGCTTTTCCTTTCCCTTTTCCACCCAGCCCTGACTTTTCAGGAGCTGCTTTGACCATGGGGATCCTTCTCTCCCTGCCTTTAGGTACCAGCTTTGGAGGAGACTTTGGTCCTTTGCTTGTTTTGTGCTTTTCCATCACTCCCCTAAGTGTCTCTCAGCTTTGGAGGGAGGCTTTGACCCTTTCAAAACACCACAAACCTTTGCTTGTTTTGTGCTTTTCCATCACTCCCCTAAATGTTCTCTCATGCAGAACCATACAATCCCACAGACGAGGCCAGGACAGTTCCTGTACAAACCCTGTCTTACATCCCTTTATTTGGTTTATTTAGAGCTTTTCCAGTTTCCCTTTTCAGCCACCTCAGAAGCTGCTTGACCACTTGGGGCATTTTCTCCCTGCCTTTAGGTCACCAGCTTTGAGACGACTTTGTCCTTTGCTGTTTTGTGCTTTTCCATCATCCCCTAATATCTCAGCTTTGTGAGAGCTTTGCCCTTTCAAAACATCCCACAACCTTTGCTTGTTTTGTGCTTCATCAACTCCCCTAAATTCTCTCGCAGACCATGACATCTGCACAAAATGCTCAGGGACAGCCTGTAGGAACCTGTTCGTACATCCCCTGTTTATTTTAGAGCTCTTCCTTTCCCGTTTCCACCCAGAGTGCTTTTACCATTGGGAACTTCTCTTCCCTGCCTTCTGGTAACAAGCTTTGACGAACTTTTGTCCTTTGCTTGTTTGTCTTTTCCATCACTCCCCTAAAGTATCTTCCAGCTTTGAGGAGGCTGACCTCTCCAAAACCCCACAAACCCTATTGCTGTTTTGTGCTTTCCATCACTCCCCCAATGTCTATCTCATGCAACCATGACAATCCCAGAGAAGTGCACGGACATCTGTAGCAACCCCGCCACATCCCTGGTATTTAGACTCTTCCTCCGTTCCCTTCTTCCACCCAGGAGCTGCTTTACCATGGGACTTTCTTCCCTGCCTTGGGTACAAGCTTTGGAGAAGACTTGTCCCTTTGCTTGTTTTGTGCTTTTCCATCACTCCCCTCAATGTCTCTCATGCAAATCCCACAGATAGCTCAGTCCTGAGCTGGACACTGCTGGGATTCCTTACAGAATCTCTCAGCCCTAATTCCAGGCACTCTAATTGCAGGTTTCTCCATCCCATGGCGGGATGAGATGATGCTGAACCCATTGAAATCCACAAAAGTGGTGGTGCTGCCTCCTCACCAAGCGCACCCAGGTTCCTGCAGGGTGATTTTGGTGTCCAGTTCTGCCCTCAGTTGTGGGAGCAGCATGGAAATGTTAACTCTGAAATCCTTTCCCTGAGCAGGGGCTGTGGGGGTGAGATGAATCACGTGTTGTGAGGTGGCATCTGCTCCTCTGATGACAAAACTCAGATATTTTTTGCTGGCATTTAGAAACTTGCAGTGTTTTTTGTGCTTGGCTCTGTGCTGGGAGCCGTGTTTAGAGGCTTCCTTTAAAACCCTTAATCCACAAACACCTCCTTAAGCACTTTAAATGATTGCTAATGGAATGATGGAGCTTTGTTTAAAAATTTAATAGCCTTAAGTGGTTAATCAGAAACCATTTAAAGAATGGCTTGATTAATAGGTCATCAAGAGGCAAAATTTTTGATTTTCTGTTGCTGAATGAGCTCAGTGGCTTTTATTGAAAGAGGGGCAGCAGGGCAAAGAATCATGGAATGGTTTGGGTTGAGAGGGACCTTAAAATTCATCTCATGGGCAGGGACATCTTCCACCATCCCAGGCTGCTCCARGAGTTCAGGGACATGTCCAGGGATGGGGTGTGGATGAGTGACACTTTGTTCTCCCACAACCACGAGCTGTAGGGATTTTTTGTCTCCCCACAGCCATTTCTCTGCCCATTCTGGGTTGGAGCTGGCTCTTCCCATGGTTTGTGTGTGTTGGGAGATAAACATTTGAATGAAATCAATTTCTGAACTCAAGATTTTTTAAACCAAAGTTAGCATGCAGCAATCAGGGAGCATGGAGGGGATGAGGAGCTCCTTCCTGGTGACCTGTCCACTCTGGTTGTGCATCTCTGGAGGTGGCTGGAACCAGGTCTGATTAACCACCAGAGAGGATGTGCTGGATTGCCCAGTGACCCCATGGGCTCCAGCATCTGGAGGTTCAGCTCCAAACCCACTCTTCTGCAGAAGAAAATTAACCCACACTTTGATTTCCCAGCATCTGGAGTCCAGCTCCAAACCCACTCTTCTGCAGAAGAAAATTAACCCACACTTTGATTTTCCCCAACACCTGCCTTGACCTCCAGCCTTCCTCCGTTGCTTCCATGCTTTGTCCTCTCTGCTCTTGGACTCCTTGGAGTGCTTTTTTTGAGGAATCTCCAGCAGGAATCCTGTCAAGCAGTCAGGATTCTCCTGCCAGGATGACCCAGGGCCAGCAGGGGAGGGAAGAGCTGCTTTGATGCCTCCCAGTGCCATGTGCTCACAAAGCCTGGGAGCCCTGTGAAGCTGCAAAGTGAGATTCCCCCACTCCATATGGAGCCTTTGATATCTCAAGCTCATCCCCTTGTCTGGATTGTCTCTCCCAATTCCTTTGTGCAAGTTGTGGTGAGGCAGAGATAATTAATTTATGCTGTTCCGTGTGAGGTTGGGATGCTGCTGCCTCTCTGTGCCCGAGCGAGCACTGTCAGGGTGTTTTTTGGTTTAATATATTAAATTGGAGTGTACACTTGCTGAGGAAAGAAAAGCCAGTGATTTATCTCTTAATTCTCCTTTTCTTTCTCCTCGTGTCCCACGAGAGCCTTATATTTAATTAGTTTGTATAAAGCCTCAGTAAATAGCTCCATGGTTTGRGCTGCAGAAATTTAATACTGACATTTTTTTACACAGCGAGGGCTCATAAAACCACTTCTGTCCTTGAGCAGTCGCTAGCAAAGGTTAAAAATGCATCWCTTGCAGATCTTGCAGCCCAGCCCAAAAAGTGCTAAAAATATGACAAATGGATGAGGTAATTTACAGCAGGAGCAAGCAGAGCCCAGAGGTGGCTGCGTGGTTGCTGAGCTGAGTTTGTCTTTGCTGAGGGAAGATTCCTGATAAGAACAACTTCAGGGCAACCTCCCAGCTGCCATCATCACACTCAGGCTACTGAAATGTCTCAAAACTTTCCCTTAAACCTCCCCAAAATGGCTGATAAATTTTGGATAAATCCCTTTTCCCTCTCTGTGTTGGATGTCTGAGAGTGTGTCTGATCTGRTTGTGATTTTTTKGCCTTAAATGYTGTGTGGAAATCTCATTTGTATGGTCCATCTTCCTGAGGGATGCTGGGCAGTTTTTAATCCTGGTGAGCTGGTCCAGCCCTTCAGGGTGTAAAGGTGACAGAAGTTGCTGTGATGGGGTCAGCAGCTGTAATTTAGGGGCTAGAATGGAAATTTGATGCTTTTGGTGATGATTTGAACCAAAAATTGGCATTTCTCTCAATGGTTGCAGGGTTTTTTACCTTCAGATTTTTAGGTCAATGAGCTGAGATCACTGTCATTTATTTTCCTGCTGAACCCGTGCCCTTTGGGATTTTTCAGTGGTGTTGATGTTACACATAAATGTTGATTTCTCTTTTGTGTTCACCACCTGTTCAGGTCACCAGGCTGGTCACTGCACACCGTGACTGATCCTTGGGTGGGATTCCCAGAATTTTTAATACACCCTATAAAGAGACTTTTCCACCCCTCACCCCGGTGTGGTTGAGTGAAAAAATCCCGAATTCTGATATTTTAACTCTGCATGCGTTGGATTAACGTTCCCATTTAAAATGTAAAACTACCTTTTAAGGGGTTTTTGCAGTTAATCAGGGCTCTGTGCCTGTAAGTGATTCCATTTGTTTGCAACAATGACTTGCTCCAAACTCGGGGCTCTGGAATTGCTGTGGAATCATCTGGTTTTCTGCAGTTCCTGATAGTGCTAATCCCTTGAGTTTTGGAGCTGCATTGGCCCAGCCAAGCAGCCTTGGTGCCAAAAAARGGGGGAAGGGGGCGTTGGGAGACTGCCTTGATCTTCCAGCAATAGTTTGTGTTTTTGTGTCCAACTCCTGCTAATGGATTATTAATGAGGATGGAAAGAGGTGAAGGAATGCAGAGTCTGCCTTCTTTCCTCTCCAGCTCCAAAATCCCTTTTTTTTTTTTTTTTTAATTTTTTGCAGTTTCATCAGGTGTTGGAAGGCTGGAGAGCAAAGCTGACCAAACCACTCCATCTTCTTAAGTGCTTCAGTTCCCTCCAAAAGCAGAGGGAATTGCCAGTGTAACTCCAGTAGGATTCTATAAAAAGTTTACTGGTAATAGCCAGTTTTCCCTGACTCCCAGCTAAGGGACAGGACATTTTTCCTCAGCTCTAAATGATTTCCTTTCGTGGTGAGGTTACAAATTAGTATCTTTCCCTTTTCCTGTCAGTGAAAAGGCTCCGCTCCTCTTTTATTCTTTTTTTAAATCCTTACTAATTTTTTTTGGCCATTTTGGGGATTTACTTGGAAGAATCTCTTTGCCTGGTCAACTTTTTTTTCAGCTGTCGTTATGAAGAGTGAAAAATCTGAATCTTTGTTGAGATGGAAAGTATGTTCAAGCACATGTTCCCTTGAATGGCTTTCACTGTGCCATGCACAGTTGATATTCATTACTCACAACTTTATTTAGTTCATTTTTTGGGATGACTTTCACAGATTTCATGGTTTCTCTCTGAGAATTCCTACAACATCACGGGTGTCCTGCTCTTGGAACACTCTCAGTGCTTTGTAGGCTATGGAAACAAATGCAGTTATGGGATTTATTGTGGSATAAAAGTGTGGAATAAAATGGGAGAAAGGGTCTTGACCTTGCAGTAATTCCATCAGTAGAGACCACTCTCCATTTTTACTTTCTCTCTTCCCTTTTCTTCCCAAATTGCAGCACTCCAGTAGACAAAACAGGGCCTTCTTTCTGTGAAATCCCTGGGTAATGCTCATTGAAACTCTGGATGTGTTTGAAGTCAGAAACCATATGGATGTCATGTGAGGAAGCTCAACTGGTGGGTTTTTTTTTTCCAAGAAGATGCTGTAAATGGATTGGAACCATTTAAGATGCTGTAAATGGATTGGAACCATTTAAAACATTGTAATTTTTTGCCATCAGAGTAACTATTTGCTGTTTTTTAAACTGGAAATCTTCTGACCCAGTTGTTCTGCTTTTGAGTTTAATCACAGGTGTTGCTAAATGTGCTGCAGAAATTCTTAGGTCTTTAAGGGTTTTCAGCAATAATTCACTTTGTTTTGTGTTAACTGGGCTGAATTAGGCCAGGGGAGCTGAATTATGAGCAGCTCCTGCCTTTTTGACTCTTGAGAAGGAGCCAAATAACCAGATTAACTCCAAACCCAGCGTGGATTTCAATCTCCAACCCTCATCTGCTGCAGCAGGGTTGGTCCTGCTACATCTGACATTGGTTCTGTTGTTTTATTTTTATTTTTTTCTGAAATCATAGGACTTTCCAGGAAGAGCTTCTTGGCTTCTTGCAGTTGGGAAGGATTTTTGGTTTGTTTTTGTACCGCTGTCATTGGAGGATGGTTTTCCTGCAGGGAGGAAACCATGGAACGATGCAATTTATAGATGGGGAGTGCTTGCAAATTGAATTTACTTAAAATATCAACAGTTGTTGCCTGGGAATGAGTCCCTGAGTGTGTCCTGGGCCAGCAGGGCATGCTCTGAGTTTGTGAATTTAGGTGGGAAAATTGGGAAATTCCACAACATCCTCCTCTTGATGCAAGTTCACACTGGAGCAGGGCTCTTGCTGTCCTACAGCAATAAAATAAAATGTGGTACTAAAACACATTTTATGTGATTCTGCTGCTTCTAGGAAAAAAAAATATAAAAATATGGGTTATTCCATTAGCACTATTTGTGGTAAAATACGGGGAWTTTTTTTGGATAGGATTATGTATTSAAGAAACTTCCACTCRTCCACCAGGTGTAATTCCTCAGTGTGGGCAGGGCTGAGGCCACCAGGGMTGTGACAATTCTCCTTTTTCCAGCCCAGTTCCCCTGGGAAGGGCTGCAGGAGCCTGTCTCAAGTGTTTTCCTGGGAAATGACAGCTGTGAGGAGTGAGCTCCTCCCGAGGCCACGGCTGGCACTGTGGATATCCATCCCTGAGTGGAGATGAAGCAAAGCTGATGCTCTCCCACCTTCCCAGGAAGCCGGAGCTGGATCAAGTGCCTGTAAAGCAGAATCAGGGAATYGTTTGGATGTGCCAAGATGCTGACATCCCTTCCCTCTGGCAGGGCTGCTTTCCTGGCTGGAGCATTGAGCAAATCCACTGTCAAAGTCCTGTTTAGCTCCTTATTTATCTATTTATTTATATTTTATATTTTAATTTTTRTATATCTCTATTAATTTATTATTAATRAACACACATATAATATATATTTATTAATAGTAAATACATACATTTTATAATAATACATATATAATAATAATACATATCTAATATTATAGTAATAATATATTATATACTATTTTATAATAATACATATATAATAATAGTATAATAACATGATAATATATAATAATCAGTAATGTTAATTTATTAATAATAAATACATATATAATACATATAATAGGTATTTATTACTAGAAAATAAATACATATATAATAATATAATAAAATAATACAATATTGTAATTATATATAAGAGAATACATATATAATAATATATATAATGCATATATGATATAATAATAACATATGTATTATTTTGGTTATTGGTAAATRTAAATTCAGACCTGTGACCCATAAAGCAAATTATCATGGGTGTGTTTTGACAAGTCTGATGAGCCTGAAATGGATCAAAATCTGAGGACAGAAAAGCACATTAATAAGAAGCAGCCATTGTTGCTGTGAGGGGAAAAAAGTCTCATTTTTCCTTMATCTGTGCAGGGGATGAGTGAGTGMCAGTGACAAAGCAGAGTGTGGAGGTGCAGGCCCATGGAGGTTTTTCCCCAGTGTTCGATAAGCAGCCACTCAGAAATTTAATAAATGAACCTCCCTGTGAAGTGGTTTTGGAAAGGAGCCTGGCTTTGCTTTGGTCTCTTTCATGAATGGAACCCTGACTTTTCTGTCTTCTCTCCATCTGGGGAAGGAGGAAGAGGCTTCATCCCAGTTCCCCTTTTCAAAAGCACCAGTAACCCCCCAGTATTTGTGCTGCAGGCAGGGCTGGGGGTCCCAGCCCCTCAGGGAGGAACCAGAGCTGCAGAAAGATGCTGAAATAGGAACAAAAGGCTTTGCCTGTAAAGGATTTTAAAGTGTGCAGCTGGAAAAGGGAGGGGGAAAGGAGGGAGAAATGCAGCACTACAAAGGTCACAGGATACACTGATGATGTTTGGATGGAAACTCAACTTGCTATGAATGAAATTGTGCTCTTGWGTTTTCCCCCTGGAGCTGAATGTCTAAAAATTCTGAATACTCCTTGTTCTGTTTCTTTTTTTTTTTTTTAACTTTTCTGTTTCTGGTGCTTGTAAGCTGTGCTGTAGAAATGAAAAAATAAAAAAARGGAAAAAGGGAGGATGGACAGCACCCACAGACAGGCTGGGAGAGACTTAAATAATCCGAGCTCTGCCAGGTTCATCAGAGCTGTGACATTCTTGGGTTCTGGTTATTTGCAAGGCAAAATTTTGTCTGTACTAAATGTGTGAGGTTCCTTAGCAGGGAGCTTGTGCTGGCAAAGATTTCAGCTCTGCAGACCAGGGTYGTTGGATAAACTCAGAACTGGGGCTCAGCACCCCTTGGAGCAGATTTCTGGACCCCTCAAATGTTGATTTTGTTTCCTGTGTGTGTGAAGGCTCRTTGCTGGTTGCTAAATTGCCTTTTCTCCCTCCTTATGCCATCCAGATTGCTTGTGTTAGCTCTGAGGTTGGTTTGAACTTTTATCAATCCATATGCTGGTGTTACCTTCCATGARATGATTAATTTCTGACTGTAATGATAAATTAATTCACACATAAGTGTAAGAGAAATCCTTTTATTTAGGCCGGTTGCCTAATGCCAAACACATTTATAACCATTGTCTTCATACTTAAGGAATTAATCTTAATTTAGGCTTTATGTCAGATTATTTCCCCCATCACAGTGAACTTCATAGAATAAAGCTGGGAAGGGCTCCTTGCATCCATTAATTTCCACTTTTCACACTTTCTCCCTGAAAATCTTGGCTAAAAACGCTGCCCACCAAACCTGTCTGTGGAAATTCCGGTGGTACTTTGGTTTCAGATTTAAATTGGGAAAAAATTCTGGCACTGCCCCCTCTGGAAAATCCCTGCAGGTAGAGCCTTCTTTTATACCCTGAAAGCAGTGACAGCTTTTGGCAGTGAAAGMARTGTTTTGGTTTGGTTTTGTTGGGGCTTTTTGTTTTATTTTGTTCTGGAACTCCCAGCTATTTTCTGATAAACACCCTGGAACAGTTGGGCATCCTTGCTGTGATTTATCCCTGTCTCTTATACACATCTAGATGTGCTGAAGAGGGAGCCTCAGAACTGGATCCAGATTCAAGGCTCCCATCAGAATTTTGGGGAGGAAAAAGACAAACCCCTATGGAGGTTTGGGAAATCCCACAATATCCCACATCCCATATAGAGGGACGAGAATTAATGTTGTTTTTGTGCTGCTGGAGGTTCCTTGAACTGTGAATTCCACACTAAACACTATTTTCTGGTAAACACCCTGGAACAGTTGGGCATTCTTGCTGTGATTTATCCATTTGCTGCCTGGCTGCTCTGACTCCTTGATTTTCTTGTTCTTCCTGAAGTGGGAGCCTCAGAACTGGATCCAGATTCAAGGCTCCCATCAGAATTTTGGGGAGGAAAAAGACAAACCCCTATGGAGGTTTGGGAAATCCCACAATATCCAACATCCCATATGGAGRGATGAGAATTAAKRTTGTTTTTGTGCTGCTGGAGGTTCCTTGAAYTGTGAATTCCACACTAAACACTGGCTGGGAGCTGGAATAGCAGCTATAATTTTCTCCCAGCTCCCTCACATGGTTTGCAGTGGTTTTAGGATCAGGCTTCATGCAAATAATTCCCATTGCACCCCACCCTGTCCCAAAGCCAGAGCAGCTCCACCAGCTGCTATGGTTGGGATGAAAGTGCTGCTAATTTGCTGTTACCTTTAATTTAAGGATTCTGCATCTTGGGGAAGGCTCTCTGTAAGAAGTTATTTATATGTTGACTGTTTAAACACATTTATCAGTCCCAAAAGATCGATGCCTCTCCTTRCAAGGTGGAGCTTGCTTTGAGATCCTGCATGGAAAGGTGTGTGCAGGGGATGGGAAGAGTAAGTAGATYTTTATTTATTTWTTTTTTATTTTTTAATGAAAGCCATCAGCATGCAGCCAGCCCTGCCTGGGCTGTCTTGTGGGGAGGTTGTGCTGTGTTTGCAGAATGACTTTGAGGCTTTGAGAGCGATAGGGRGAACAAATCCAGCTCTGAGAAGCACAAGGAGAACAGGTTCCTTTTSCTTCCCACCTCCTTTTTTTCATTGCTTCTTGTCTTGTGCCTCTCTAAAAKCTGTTTTTGTCAATAAAGCACAGATCCCCCTGAAGTCTCATTGCTTATGGCAATAACACCAAAGCCTGTTGACCATTCACTTTTTTTTAGAGCACAAATCCTCAGTTCTCTTAAAGAGAATATTTTTGGGTTTTTTTTCAGATAATAGGAAAGCATTTTGGTTTTGTGTTTGAATCAAAAAGTGTATGAAGTATTTATTTATCTGGCTTTGTTTGAAGTAGCCCAAACACAATGTTCATTTCAATACAATAAAGAGCTCCTCAGCTGTATCACAGATTTCTTGAAGTTTATATTTTATTACTGCATCACTTTCTAAATTTCACTCAGCACCTTATCTCTGCTTAGATTTTGGTCTCCCTTTCTAAATTTCACTCAGTATCATATCTCTGCTTAGATTTTGGTCTCYCTTGCCTCYTAGTGTAAATGAGGGAGTTTATGAATCATATAATAATTATAATTGAGAATTCTTACATTTTGATGCCTGAAAAACCCAAGGAACCCTAAATCCAGGGTTGTCTTTCAGAGAATTCTGATTCTGAAACTTCCTGTAGCACATTTTAAATGTTATAAACGTTATTTCTCAGCTGCCTTAAAGCCAAATAATCAAATTATTCATTTTGATATTATTTGATTTATTATCAAACCAAATACACAACTGCATGTGTATTATAACATGCATGCACTAAAAAATTGYTTTTTTMCTTTAAAATTAAATACATTTTCATTTTGAAAAGCTTATTTATGATCATTGAAAGAGCATCCAGTTGAAACCAGCCTTTGTTTGTGGTGTGCTGGTGTCAGAGCTGTTCTTTGCCTTGGCTGAGGACAGGGATCCTCCTGCCCTTGATGCAGATCTTTTTTTGGGAGTCTGTGTTCCCTGGCTCCCTGAATTGGGCCTTTCAGCACATCTTGCTCAGCCATTGTGTTCCAAGCAGCCCARAAGTAGGTGAGGAGATTAAATGGTAGTGAATTACTCGAAATGACCTAAATCAAGGTCTCTGGTGAGATTTATGGGATTCAGTTACACATCTTGAAACATGTTGAGAGAACACTGAGCTTTTTTCTATCTTGTTTTTTGTCTGGCAGCGCAGCCTGCGTGGCTGGACAGGATGTGCCTCTTCTTTTCAAGAAAATTACTTGGACAGAGGAGATAACTGCACAGTGCTTTTACTTTGTGATTCTTTTTCTTGTTCCTTTTTCAATTTTTGGAGGGGACAGAAGGACAAATCCCAGGGTGATGCTGAATGAGGTGTCTGTCCAGCCAAGGGTGCTCCCTGGATCTGCTGGAAACAGGGAGAGGGGGATGCAGCTCATCCCTCAAATAAAACAGCTGCAAAGAACAATCAAAAAAACAACTCCAGGGATGAGTCAGAACTTTGTAGAGTCTGGAATCAGATTGTCAGGAAGCTGAAATGTGTCTGCAGTTATCCCTTGCTTTCATTCCTTTCTCCCTTCACTTTTTCCCTCTCTCTGGTTCCTGCTGTTTTGGGGATTAAGAAGGAAATAAACACTCCCCTGAAATCTCCCAACACAAACAATCAGGTTTGCTATTTTTAAGCGCCAAATTTTTTTTGTGATTCTCCCAAAGTTCTTTTTGCTCCACTGGGATTGAGTTTGAATGGCTGTTTTCTTTAAGTTTTATTTTTAGGAGCGGGAGGCTTGTGTGAAGTTCAGTGCTGGCAGAGATACTGCTTTGCCAGTCCTGGATGGCAAATTTATCTTTTAAAATCTTGAAATCTTTCAAGCTACCAAGAAAAGAGACCAGGTGAGAATGTGAAGGATGCTCATTTTGCCACCTCCTGTACTGGGATTGTGTTGCCACTTCCCCACATCTTTGAGGAACCCTTAGTGTTGAAGCCAACCTTCCCTGTTCCCCCTGAGCCTTGGGAAGCTTTTTTGTTTAAACAGGAGGAAGTTTGTGAAGGTTAAATGTATTTTTGGGGGGTAGAGAAAGCACAGCAAACTATTTGTGGGCTGATTCCTCGTCCTTTCCTTGTGTAGAACAAACTCTGTTTCCTTGGAGTGGGCTCCCTCATTGCTGGGATGGATTTTTGGGGTGTGTGTGGGGAAGAGGGGTTGGTGCCAGAGCAAACAGAAGAGTCCCTGCTGCAGGGACCTTCTCCTTTTTTTCTCTAAATAAACTAATACTTTTTAGTGCTCTGGTGCTGCCTCAGTGCTCCCACAGGCTGAAGGTGCTCACCTGGCTTTTTGCTGCCATCCCACACAAGGAAAACACTGCACAGCAATCTTGGAGGAAGGGGAAAAACGTGTCAGGAGCAGAGAGAAATCAGCTTTGCCCTGGCAGTAATCAGGCTGGACTTGAAATTTCAATGAGTGCCTGGTTCAGTGGTGATTTCATTTTCTGTGTTGAGGTCAGGCTGCTCATCCCAGCATTTTCTGCACGCTGGGAATTCTGTGCCAGTGGTGACACTGGGGATGGCTTCCATTACTGATGGCAAATTGGTTAATAATGTGGTTACTCTAAATAAACTAAAACTGCATCCTGGCTGGCTTAATAGTTTTTCTACACCTACTATTAATTTGCTGGCGTGGGGGTTTTATTTTTGGGTTAATTTTAGTTCTGTTGCTCAGCCAGATGCAGCTTTTTTGAGCATGTAACCATCCATTCAAGCCTTTGGAGAGTTGTGACAGCAAGCAGTGGTTCTTCCCTAGAAAGGCTTAAAATGCCATTTAATACTCCAGGCTGATGGCTTGAACTCACCAAGCTGCTTGTTAATGGCTTAATTGCTGTCATTTTGATTTGGGCAGAGGTTATTTTCAGTTTTCTCCTGTTGGCAGGGTTGTTGTAGATGAAGTCAGAAGTCCAGTGAATGCAGCAAGCAGAAGAGAATTGATCAGTGAGTTCATTTTTGAGGCTGTTTTTTCCCTTTGCTTGCTAAGAGGTTCCTTGATTACATTTTCTTTAATACACTGCTCACAATACAGCAAAAAAGGGGGAAAGAAGCAAAACCCAGTTTGGTGCACGAGAAGTTGGATGACTCAACCTTCATCTTTTATAGGTCCTGATTCAAATTCATTCCCTGTTTGTAGCAGTGGAAATGTCACCAAATGTTCCCACTGTTGGGAGTGATTCCTGCCTCGGTGCTGGAGTGCTCCATGCTGCCAAAGGTGGTGGGCTCTGGCAGGAAAATGGGAGCCTGCATGCACAGTGGGAGGATGAATCACTTTTCTGCTCCTTTTGGACCCAAACTGGAGCTGRAGAGGAGCTTTGGGCTCTGGAGAAATCCTGCCTTGGATTTGCAGATGTCTTAAGAACACCAAGGTGCTGATGGGGCTCCTGGGGCTTGAGTAACTTGGGTTTTTGTAAAGGCTGATATTTSTGTGACAATYACAAATCACAACAATTAATGTTTAYAGGCATAGCCTGAGCCCATGGCTTTATTTCTGTCAGTGGGTATCACTCACAAAGAATTAAGGAGTTGTGCTGAGATGAGCATCATCCCTGGGCATTGGCATTTATTCCCAGCATGTGCCTGGGTTTGGATATATTTGGATATATTTGGATTTCCTTGCAAGTCACAGAGGTTAGCTGGTGTTGTTTTGTTCTTGGAAAGCAGAGTGGCTGCTGATTTCAGCTTCTGTGAAATTTKCTGTGTGGTTTTGTGATTCATGCAGTACCTGTTGTCTGTATCAGTGTAGGAATGATGCTGGATCAGTGGGATTTTAATAATTCCAGATAATTCAGGAAGTTCAATGGAAAATTGACCCCTCATTATTTCGAACCCCAGCAGTGTGCCAGAGGAGCACCTGAATGAGCTCTGTRCAGCCCCTGGCCAGGTAATTCAATGGAAAATTCAGGTAATTCAGTGGAAAATCRCTGTGTTGTGGCTCAGTGCAGGCACACTTGGGATATATTTACTGTGAGAGGATAACTTCACTGTGCATCTCTGTCCTGTAAATCTCTGTGCCTTTATCTATCAGGGATTGTCTTTAAAACCTYACCCAGGCTGGAAATGGAGGAGTCCTGGAGGGAACACCAGCCAGCTCCTGTTGGGAAGGTGGCACTTCATGGTCTGGGTGACACGGTGGGGATCGGTCACAGCTGTAGCCATGATATTTTCTGAAAAATCCCTTTGCCAGGATTTTCCTCCTGAGAAGCTGAGAGGCCTCAGGAACAAAATGTGAACAATGGTTATCTGCTGCTGTGGAATGCAGCAGGTGCATCTGTGATTGGTCTCATGGGGTTGTTTTTAATTAATGGCCAATCACAGCCCAGCTGGCTCGGACTCTCTGGTCAGTCACAAGATTTTATTATCATTCCATTCCTTTCCTTTCAAGCTTTCTGATGAAATCATTTCTTCTATTCTTATGGTATAGTTTTAATATATAATTTACTTTTAATGTAATATATATAATAAAATAATAGATATAATAAAATAATAAAATAATGAATGAAAAATAATATAATCCTAAAATAATTTCAAAACTCCATGTTCTGAAACATGGAGAGAAGATTCTCATCTCTCCCCTCTGTCCCTGGTCCCCACCACACACAGCCTTGGACTCTGATCCTGGAGGTCTTTTCCAAGCTGTGTGATCCTGTGAGGAGCTGTGGGATCCTGTGGGGAGCTGTGTGATCCTCTGAGGAGCTGTGTGATCCTGTGATGGAGGGGTGGGGAGCTGTGTGATCCTGTGAGGGACTGTGGGATCCTCTGAGGAGCTGGGACCTCTGAGGAGGCGTGCGATCCTGTGAGGAGCTGTGGGATCCTTGTGGGAGCTGTGTGATCCCTGTGAGGAGCTGTGTGATCCTGTGAGAGCTGTGGGATCCTCTGAGGAGCTGTGTGATCCTGTGGAGGAGCTGTGGATCCGTCACAGGGTGTGATCCTGTGGGGAGCTGTGTATCCTGTGAGGAGCTGTGTGATCTCTGAGGAGCTGTGTGATCCTGTGAGGAGCTGTGTGATCCTGAGGAGCTGTGATCTGTGGGAGCTGTGTGGTCCTCTGAGAGCTGTGTGATCCTGTGAGGAGCTGTGTGAATCCTAGCGTGACCGAGGAGCTGTGTGATCCTGTGGGGAGCTGTGCATCCTCTGAGGAGCTGTGTGATCCTGTGAGGAGCTGTGTGATCGTGAGGAGGGGTGTGATCCTGTGGGGAGCTGTGTGATCCTCTGAGGAGCTGTGTGATCCTGTGGGAGCTGTGAAATCCTCTGAGGAAGCTGTGCGATTCCTGAGGAGCTGTGGTGCTTTGAGGAGCTGTGATCCCTGTGAGGAGATGTGCGATCCTGTGGGGAGCTGTGCGATCCTGTGAGGAGCGGTGTGAATCCTGTGAGGAGCTGTGGGATCCTGAGGACTGTGTGATCCTGTGGGAAGCTGTGCGATCCTGTGGGGAGCTGTGGCCATCCTGTGGGGAGCTGGTGCGATCCTGTTGGGGAGCTGTGTGATCCTCTGAGGAGCTGTGTGATCCTGTGAGGAGCTGTGTGATCCTCTGAGGAGCTGTGTGATCCTGTGGGAGCTGTTGACCCTGTGGGCGAGCTCCGCGTGATCCTGTGGGAGCTGTTGATCCTGTGGGAGAGCTGTGTGATCCTGTGGGAGCTGAGTGTGATCCTGTGAGGAGCTGAGTGGCGATCCTCTGAGGAGCTGTGGTGATCCTCTGAGGATGCGGTGTGATCTGTGGGAGCTCTGCGATCCTGTGAGGAGCTGTGGATCCTGTGAGGAGCTTGGTGATCCCTGTGGGGAGCTGTGCGATCCTGTGAGGAGCTGTGCAATCCTTGGGAGAGCCTGTTGCGTCTCTGAGGAGCTGTGGGATCCTCTGAGGAGCTGTGTGAATCCCTCTGAGGAGCTGGCTCATGGATTGTGCTGTTGTCGCTCTGCAAGCTCTCCACCCACCTGCCTGGCTGTTTTCTGTGTCAGCACTATTATTCCATCTCCTGTTGCGTCATTTTAATACAAACTCCACCCCACGCCCAGCGGGGCAAGCCAACTTCAAAATCCACAATTCAGACCGCCTTGGCCTCTTATTCCCCAGCCAGAGCTGACATCTGAAGGAAAAGCTGTTTTGGGCTTTAATAATAGCTCTTGGCAAGCGGAGGTGGACAGGAGCACACATGTGCCGTGGGCTCTGGCTCTATATCTTTAGTCTGGACAATGCGCCTGAATTGAAAAGCTGCACACGTCGGGCCATTGTGTGCTCTGATGTTTTTAATTCTGGGCCCTTCAGACCTTCTCCTCTTATTGGAACATCCTCTCACTTGTTGTCTTTCCTGTGGGATGATGGAGGGTTTTTTGAAGGGAAATGAGAGGAGACCCAGCGTGCCTTTCGTCTGTCGTTGAACGCAGTTTTTGAAAAGAGGGAACTGAAGACTTCCGGGGGGAAAGAATTTCCTGTTTGTTCTATTTTGAGTGTGTTGGTGAAATCAAGGAAGCGACAATGCTTGATATTAATGGAAATGAAGTGCGTTGTGGATGCTGCAGCCCTGATTCAACTCCATTTGTGTCACTTGCTTGGTGACCTCAATTCCCTAGAAAACACCGACTACAAATAAATAAGAAATCACAAATTGGGCATCAGAAGCCCAGAGTGCGTTGGTATGGAAGGGACCTTAAAGTCCATATGTTCATGGGCAGGGGTTTCATTTAGAATTGACATTTCAGTTTAAATGGGGTTTCTCAAAGCCACTGAGGACAGGGAGATTGAAAACAGCACGAAACCGAGTGCGACACTCTGAATGGTGTTGTGTGGGAGCGTTGTCATCAGCAGCAGTTTCTTTCATGACATTTCGGTTTAACCTGGGGTTTCCCAAAAGCCCACTGGGACAGAAGGAAATTCAGCACACATAACCCAGAGAGTGGCCTCACTCTGAATGTGTGTGCTGGTGTGGGGGCGGCCATTCAGGCAGTTTTGGGATGAGATCTGAAAATCCTCTCTACAAAGGTAACAGGTGGAGAAGCATTTCTCTCCAACCATTTATTTTTAAGGGCAGAGCTTTTCCTGCCAGGAAGCTGCCACGATGCTTCTGCTTCCAGTGACTGCCACAGGGGAAGCAGCTGGCTGTCAACCAGGCACCTACAGTCTTCCTCTGCAGAGTTTGAGAGAAGATAATTTGCATGCTGAGTGCTGTGGCTATGCCAAACTGCAAGTGTGGAGCTGTGTTGTGCGAGCCCCAATCCTTCTGTCCAATCATCTGCAGGGCTGCTGCAGTGTCACCCGTGCCTAAAAATGAAGATTTTCAAGTTTGAGCTGAGGTTGGGGAGCTGAGGGAGGATCAGGCTGTTTCAGACAGATTGGCTTGACTTCCTTCCCATGCCAGTGCGTTTCTTAGCTACACTTCAGGAGATTAGAGAAGCCTGGACATCCTGTTTCTAGCGGAGGTTTTTCACCTCTGCTTGCAGTCTGGTTACTTTGGATGCAGAGATCATGCTGCAAAGGATCGTGCCTTGTGTTTATCTCATTAATCTCCAGTCCAGCACAGAGCACACTTCCAGCCAGGCTGTGCAAGATGTAACATCAGCAGTGTGCTCCTGAAATAAGGGGGGTTCCTTCAAAATCCATTTGAGTCTCCCTGGCTAGCTGCAGAATGGTGTATTCAGGGTTTAAATCCTGCACACACCGGCTGCTCGTTCCTGCTGCATAGTGTGTAAATTCAAGACTTTAAATCTTGCCAACAAGCCACTACCATGGCTTGCGCAGATGTGTAATGCAGGACTTTAAAGCTTCCACTCACAAACTGCAAGAGTGTGTAATTCCAGGACTTTAAACTTGCCACACCCAACTGAAGCGGGTGTTAATTCAGGACTTTCTAAACCTTGCACGCCAACTCTGTCCTGGCTGCAAGTGTGTATGTAATTCAAAGACTTATAAAGCTTGCACACCAACTCTGTCCTGCTGCAGAATGTGTAATTCAAGAATTCAAAGAGCTTGCACACCAACTGCCAGGTGTGTAATTCAGGACTTACAAAGCTTTGCACACAACTCTGTCCATGCTGAGAGCATCTGTACTGGCTGGTAAATCCGTGGTTTCTTTGAGCAGATGACTGTGTCCAGGCTTTGTTGTTTTTTTTTTAACCAATAATTTTATTCCTTTTCTAATTACAGCATTCCTCTGCAGATGTTGGAGTTGGTCATTAAGAAATGAAATGTGAAACGAATGCAGAGTTGTCATGCCTTGTGCCAGATTCTGGCAGTAAATTTAGCTGTCGGGGAAGTGAGTGGAAAGTTTGTCTGCTTATATCTTGTCTGTCCTTTGCGCAATATGACCTCTGGCTTTGTAATGGCGAAAGGCAATGTGCAATGAGCTGCATGCCTTGGCTGGAATCAGCGTGTCTGCTCTGTGCAAGATATAAGGATAAAAAACTACCCTGCATCATCAAATCCAAGATTTTGCGGGTATTTCATACTGGAGCCATTGCTGTATTGCTATGTGGGCAAATTGAGGTAGAAAGGAGCCAAGAATACTGGGTATATAAATATTACCAATATATGATTGGTATTATATATAATATATATATATAATCCACCATATATTAGGTATATACACCTATAATATATATATATATATTTGGAGTATAGTATATTATATAACCAATTACTGGGCAAAAAATCTGGGTATTTTCTGTTGGTAGGAGGGAGCAGTGGAGAAGGGTGTCAGTGTCTGGGATTCTGGGAGAACTGAACTGGGAAAAGCAGCAGCAACGGAGTAAGGTGCAGAAGTGGGCTGAAGGGCCAGGACCAGCTCTCAGAGCTCTCAGGAGCTCCTTGGTACCTCTGGGGAACACTTGAGGATCTTGGGCTGCCTGGAAACCCCAGTGAAATGTGGGATTTTTATAGCTGGAGAAAGCTGGAAGGTAAAAAGGATTAAGCCATGAGGTGGATCCCAGAAGGATCCACGTTTCCTCCCCTCTGTCTGGCTTTAAAATTTTCTGGCTGTATCTAACACGTTTCTACAGATATTTGTGTAATCCTGCTCTGGCAAATTTGCTTTCAAGATGTTGGGTTTTTGTTTTGTTTAAGCTCCGTTGTCTGAATTTTTGGTCCCAGATTGGTCTCAGTATGAGTCAGGACTGGCAAGGGGGCAGTGGCGCTTTGCTAGGTTGGATAAGGTTAACTCTCCTCCCTCCGTATTTAATTGGAGAGATTTGAGTGAGCTTATTATAGTGAGGTAGAAAAATCCAGATTCTTCATTGTTAGGGATAATTTAACCACTTCAGGCTTTTTAAAAACAAAAATAGCGAGCAGAGCAGCTGAGAGCTTTCACACTGCTCGATTTCCCGTCGTGTGAAGTGATTTCTGATGATGCTGTGCACAAGTGTGGATTTTATCCGTCGGTCGATAACAATATCCGAATCTGTGCTGGCTCGTGTCTTCAGAAATGTCTCTCCACACAGTAATAGCGTCCAGACCACCATAGAATTTACAAATGTCAGTCACAGCTTTAATGGCATCAGATGGTATTTATGCACCTAAGAGCGAGCAACTAAGAGCGTAATGAAATGTGTGTTGTATTCGATAATTTTCATTGTAATTCAGCCAGCCAATATGGGATCTCTAAGCACTCCTGAGATGTGTTGTCAGCACTTATAAAACTACAATTTAAGTCAGTTTATTTTGGCAAAGTTTACACGTGTAACTCTTATCACACTGGAGCTTTTTACCTACACCATTGTATTGCTTGGTGCGTCAGTATTGTTAAGATATCATATTTGTAAAGATCTCCTGACACAGGCTTTGGGCTAAGCATAATATTTCCAACAAAACCCCTAAACCAAAATGCCTGCGTATTATTTTGGTTATTAATAAGATTGAGAGAAACGATGGATATTCCAGGGTGGGTTTGGATTTCTGGAGGAATTTCCGTTTTTTTTTTTTTCTCAAGGAGAAACCTGGAGAAGCGTCCATCGCAATGCTGACCCTGACTTTGCAACAGGATCCATCCCTGTGATTTCTGCTCTCTCCCATGCGCTCGAACTCGCGGGGACTGCCGTTGGCTCTTATGGGAGCTGAGTGAGTCTGTTTACATCCAAGTCCGCTGCCTCATCTTGCAACAGCACAACATCCAGATTTATCGGTGCGCTGCAGAGGAGCCCTGTGCTGCGTTCCTGTGTTGATTGCTGCGTTTGTCCCCAGCTGGTTCAGCGGCTCTTACCCAGTTGATGTGCCACATGGCTGGTGTTCAGATTGCTTCAAGGTTAACATAACGTCACAGACCCTTTGCACTCTCTGGAGTTATGTGTGCACTTCAAATTTCTACTAATGTCACCAGTGGCTTTCTGAAGAAACACCCCGAATTTAAACCTAAATGTCCATTTAACCTGCATGAAATCAGATGCATGCATTAAGGTCCTTCAACCAACCAGTCTGAGACGTCTTGACTCCTCTGATATTTTGTGATTTTTCTCATCTTGTGTTTTAGTGGCGTGTGGTTTTAGTAGGACTTGCACTCTTGGCTGGTGGAGTGGCACCAAGCCAATGAAAAATGGAGTTTTAAATCAGGGCTCAGGTAAGCTTGACTGTGGCAGAGGAGACCTCTAGACCAGGTGCCAGGCTCATCCTGCATTGCGAAATGTGTTATTATGGTTAATTCTGAGCGCGAGAAAACTGTGTAAACTGTGTTATCCAGCTGAATGCTGGGAAAATCCAGATATGCACAGTGCCTGGAATTCTCCCTCATACTCTGGCTTCAAAGTAATTCTAAGTGTTTATTTGTACAAATATGTGGTAAAAATAATGGGGTTTTTGTTCCCTTTTCACACCTAGTGCATGGCATTGCAGTTTGTGTGATGGTGCCACCTGAGTTTCTTTGGAAAAGCTTTTGGAAAACTAAGGTGATTTTTCCCCAGGAGAACTAGGATGGGAATCAAGAGAGGAAGAAGAAAAAAAATTCAGATTTAGACTTTAAATTTATTGTATACAACATGTACTAGTTGTACAGAAGACTGGGCAGAACCCCTGTGTACCTTCCCAACAGTGCATGGATAGTAAAGTCCGTTTATTGACCTTGAGTCATTTAAGAGAATGCCTGGAGCAATAGAAATGGTTTCTTAAATGAAAAGCAGCACGTGTGGTGTGTGTGTAAAAGGGAGGGCCGTGAATTTTAATGTCAGTTCTCCCTGACAAAAGGCTTAATGAAAATCAGCCATGCTCCTTGTTCTTGCTTCTGCTCTAAGCTGTGCTGATCCTAATGGGTGTTGCTGTAGCTGACAATGAACTGATAGAAAAAGTGATGATCACAATAATTCCGAGCTTGCAGCTCTTGGTCCAAATATTGCATTTCGTTCTTTTACATAGAGGTGCTGTGGAGTTAAAATGTGAGTTCTTTTTGAAAGCAGTACTGCACTTACATCAGCCGAGATATCCTTATACGCTGAAGGAAATAGATAGGAAAATCATTCTTGGGACAGGCTTTTGCTTTCAAAGAGGTAATTCAGGGTGTAAAAGCTCTTTTAAATGTGAACAGACTCAGCCAGGAAGCATACCAGGCAGACTGGAACACTTTTTGTTTTTTTTTTTTTTTTAACATAATTGTGTTG
>NDFG01000401.1:48534-66350 GCA_002167245.1 Sporophila hypoxantha | reverse complement strand
GATCCT
Organism: Sporophila hypoxantha; assembly: GCA_002167245.1. Classification (NCBI taxonomy): domain Eukaryota; kingdom Metazoa; phylum Chordata; class Aves; order Passeriformes; family Thraupidae; genus Sporophila; species Sporophila hypoxantha. The sequence continues at coordinate 66,344 of NDFG01000401.1, read as the reverse complement.
CTGAGGAGCTGTGTGATCCTGTGAGGAGCTGTGTGATCCTGTGAGGAGCGGTGTGATCCTGTGGGGAGCTGTGTGATCCTGTGAGGAGCTGTGTGATCCTAGGCACATCCATGAGCCAGCTCCTCAAGAGGATTCACACAGCTCCTCAGAGGATCCCACAGCTCCTCACAGGATCACAGCAGCTCCCCACAGGAATTGCACAGCTCCTCACAGGATCGCACAGCTCCCACAGGAATCACACAGCTCTCAGCAGGATCACACAGCTCCTCACAGGCATCCAGAGCTACCCACAGATCAACCAGCTCCCAGATGGAAGCTCCACAGACAGGCTCCTCAGAGGATCGCAGCAGCTCCTCACAGGATCACACAGCTCCCACAGGATCACACAGCTCCCACAGGATCACACAGCTCCCACAGGATCACACAAGCTCCCCACAAGGGATCACACAGCTCTCACAGGATCACACAGCTCCTCAGAGGATCCACAGCTCCTCACAGGATCAACACAGCTCCTCAGAGGATCACACAGCTCCCCACAGGATGGCACAGCTCGCCCACAGGATCACGCTCCCAGGATGCACAGCTCCCACAGGATCACACAGCTCCTCAGGAATCACACAAGCTCCTCACAGGATCACACCGCTCCTCACAGGATCGCACAGCTCCCCCACAGGATCAGCACAGCTCCTCACAGGATCACACGCTCCTCACAGGATCACACAGCTCCTCAGAGAATCGCACAGCTTCCTCAGAGGATTCACAGCTCCCCACAGGATCACCACAGTCCTCAGAGGATCACAGCTCCCCACAGGATCACACCGCTCCTCACAGGATCACACAGCTTCCTCACAGGATCACACAGCTCCTCAGAGGATGCACAGGCTCCCCACAGGATCACACAGCTCCTCAGAGGATTCACACAGCTCCTCACAGGATCACACAGTCCTCCAGAGACCACACAGCTACACCCCCACCAGGATCACACAGCTCCTCACAGAGGATCACACAGCTTCCTCCACGGATCACACGCTCCTCAAGGATCACACAGCTCCTCACAGGATCACACAGCTCCCCACAGGATCACACCGCTCCTCACAGACACACAGCTCCTCCACAGGATCACACAGCTCCTCAGAGGATCACCAGCTCCTCACAGGATCACACAGCTCCTCACAGGATCACACAGCTCCCACAGGATCCACAGCTCCTCACAGGATCGCACACCGCCCTCCTCAGAGGATTCCACAGCTCTTCAGAGGATCCCACAGCTCCTCACAGGATCCACCACAGCTCCTCACAGGATCCACACAGCTCCTCAGAGGATCACACAGCTCCCACAGGATCCCACAAGCTCCTCACAGGATCACACAGCTTGGAAAAGACCTCCAGGATCAGAGTCCAAGGCGTGTGTGTGGTGGGGACCCAGGATGAGAAGGATGAGAATCTTCTCTCCATGTTTCAGAACATGGAGTTTTGAAATTTTTTAGGATTATTATTATTTTCATTATTATTTTATATATATTTATTATATCTATTATTTTATTATATATATTACATTAAAGTAAATTATATATTAAAACTATACCATAAGAATAGAAGAAATGATTTCATCAGAAGCTTGGAAAGGAAAGGAATGGAATGATAATAAAATCTTGTGACTGACCAGAGAGTCTGAGCCAGCTGGGCTGTGATTGGCCTAATTAAAAAACCCATGAACCATGTTGACTGCATTCCACAGCAGCAGATAACATTGTTCACATTTTGTTCCTGAGGCCTCTCACTTCTCAGGAGGAAAATCCTGGCAAAGGGATTTTTCAGAAAATACCATGGCTACAGCTGTGACCGATCCCCACCATGTCACCATGGACCATGAAGTGCCACCTTCCAACAGGAGCTGGCAGGTGTTCCTCAGGACTCCTCCATTTCCCAGCCTGGGTAAGGTTTTAAAGACAATCCCTGATAGATAAAGGCACAGAGATTTACAGGACAGAGATGCACAGTGAAGTTATCCTCTCACAGTAAATATATCCCAAGTGTGCCTGCACTGAGCCACAACACAGTGATTTTCCACTGAATACCTTGAATTTCCATTGAATTACCTGGCCAGGGGCTGCACAGAGCTCATTCAGGTGCTCCTCTGGCACACTGCTGGGGTTCGAAATAATGAGAGGGGTCAATTTTTCCATGAACTTCCTGAATTATTCTGGAATTATTAAAATCCCACTGATCCAGCATCATTCTACACTGATACAGACAACAGGTACTGCATCACATCACTACAAAAACCACACAGAAAATTTCACAGAAGCTGAGCATATCGTATCAGCTCCAGCCACTCTGCTTTCCAAAGAACAAAGCAACACAGTTAACCTCTGTGACTTGCAAGGAAATCCAAGAAATATACCAAAATATCCAAAAACCCTCAGCACCATCTGTGAATAAATGCAATGCCCAGGGATGCTGCTCATCTCAGCACGACCTCCTTAAAGTTCTTTGTGAGTGATACCGCAGAGATCACTCATCACATCCGATTACAGCAACATAAACCATGGCTCAGGCTATGCCTAAATAAACATTTAATTGTTTGCTGATTTGATTAATTGGTCACCAGAAATATTCAGCTTTTACAAAACCCAAGTTACTCAAAGTCCCCAGGAGCCCCATCAGCACCTTGTTGTTGTTCTTAAAGACATCTGCAAAAACTCCAAGGCAGGATTTCTCCAGAGCCCTATAAGCTCCTCTTCAGCTGCCAGTTTGCTGCCGTCCAAAAGAGCAGAAAAGCGTGATTTCATCCTCCCACTTGCATGCAGGCTCCCATTTTTCCTGCCAGAGCCCACCACCTTTGGCACTACTTTGGAAGCACTCCAGCACCGAGGCAGGAATCACTCCAACAGTGGGAACACTCTTGCCGGTGACATTTCCACCTGCCTACAAACAGGGAACTGAATTTTGCGAATCAGACCTATCCAAAAGACTCGCGAAGAGTTGATAGTCGCCCATCCAACTTTCCTCGTGCTCTACACCACATCTCATATTATCTGCAACCCTATTTGCTCCGGCGCTCTAATCGGAGCCCCACTTGCACACCATTCTATACTAAAAAAGTCAAATCATCACAGTGACGCAGGTGACGTATGAGCAGAGGAGAGAGCACGAGCAACTCCGAGAGTGAAGCGCATATATATCTCTCTCACACTATACGAAGAGTGAGAGACACAGTCCCACACTCACCTACCAGTCTGTGTGACCACAGCACGTAGCGACACGCACCTCTTAATCTAGCACACACTATATCTGCAACCACACACACTCATCGTGCGTGCGCGTTCTATATATCTATCTATTACGTTGACTCCGTGACACACATCTAACCAATTAACAGCTCGCCTCTCTATACGTCTATACATGTCATCAGAGCTATCATATCCAGCTTCACACACACCACCGCACTCCGACTAGATAGAGCACACCTCTGAATAGAGTGGACTACTCTATCATCATCTGCGCGTGTGAGAGATCATCGCGAGTGATACGCGCTATCTCTCTACTAAACTATAGCACCACCCCTCCCACCACACAAGAACTAAAATAAGCCCAAGAAGATATCCAAAGCCGCGCATCTCTCACACACACACCACCTATAATAGAGAGAGCTCACACCCCCCAGCCAGGATGCCAGCGTTTTAGGTTTATTTACAGTAATCTCTCCTTATATATATATCTCTCACACGCGCGGAGTGCGAGGCAATGGAAGCCCAATCCCCACGAGTGTGCGACGCGAGACGTGTGCTCTCACCAGCTGACAGAAAAATGCTGGTCCGCACGCCACACACGGCGGCGTGACCTCAACCATAGAAAATGCAGCGAGAGAGATCTCTCATCACTAACCAGGCTCTCACTGAAATTCCAAAGTCTCAGCAGCACTTTACTGCGCGATTGGTGCGAGAGAGTGCTGATTTTCTCTCCTGTGTCCTGACACGTGTTTTTCCCCTTCCTCCAAGATTGCTGTGCAGTGTTTTCCTTGTGTGGAATGCAGCAAGAGCCAGTGAGCACAGCTTTCAGGCCTGTGGAGCCGCTGAGCAGCGACCAGACACTAAAAAGTATTAGCTCTCCATTATTTAGAGAAAAAAAGGAGAACGCGGTCCCGCAGCAGGACTCATATTCTGTTTGGCCTCTGCACCAACCCTCTTCCCCACACACACCCCAAAATCCATCCCAGCAATGAGGGAGCCCACTCCAAGATGTCAAAGTTTGTTCTACCACAAGAAAGACAAGGAATCAGCCCAACGAAATTGTTTGCTTTGCTTTTCTCTTACCCCCGCAAAAATACATTTAACATTCACAAACTTCCTCCTGTTTAAAACTAAAAAGCCTTCCAAGGCGAGTCGGACAGGGAAGGTTGCTTCAACCACTAAGGTTCCCCGCAAAGATGTGGGGAAATGGCCAAACACAATCTCAGTAAAGGAAGTGGCAAAATGAGCATGCCTTCAACATTCTCAACCTTTGGTCTCTTTTCTTGTAGCTTGCAAAGATTTCAAGATTTTAAAAGATAAATTTGCCATCCAAGGACTGGCAAAGCAGTATCTCTGCCAGCAATGAACTTCAACACAACTCTCCCGCTCCTAAAAAAAAACTTAAAGAAAACAGCCATTTCAAAACTTCAATCCCAGTGAGCCAAAAAAGAACTTTGGAGAATCACAAAAAAAATTTTCGCGACTTTAAAAATAGCAACCTGATTGTTTTGTTGGGAGATGTTCCAGGGAGTGCATGTATTTCCTTCTTAATCCCGCAAAAACCAGCAGAACCAGAGAGAGGGAAAACCAGCCCGTGAAGGAGACAAGCCGAATGAAAGCAAGGATAACTGCAGACGACATTTCAGCTTCCTGACAATCTGATTCCCAGACTCATAACTTACATATGACTCATCCCTGGAGTTGTTTTTTTGATTGTTCTTTGCAGCTGCTTTTATTTGAGGATAGCCTGCATCCCCCTCTCCGCTGTTTGCCAGCAGATCCAGGAGCACCCGTGCGGACAGACACCTCATTCAGCATCAACCGCTGGATTTGTCACTTCTCTCCCTCCAAAAATTGAAAAAGGAACAAGAAAAAGAATCACAAAAGTACAAAAGCAACTGTGCACGTTATCTCCTCTGTCCAAGTAAATTTCTTGAAAGAGAGGCACATCCCTGTCATGCCAGGCACGCAAGGGCTGCGCTGCCAGACAAAAAATCAAGATAGAAAAAAAAGCTCTCCCAGTGCTTCTCTCAACAATGTTTCAAGATGTTAACTGAATCCCATAAATCTCACCAGAGACCCTGATTAGGTCATTTCGAGTAATTCACTACATTTTAATCTCCTCAGCCTACTTTTAGGCTGGCTTGGAACCACAATGCTGAGCAAGTATGTGCTGAAAGCCCAATTCAGCGAGCCGACGGGAACCACGAGACCGTCCCAAAAAAAGATCTGCATCAAGGCAGGGAGGATCCCTGTGCCTCAGCCAAGGCAAAAGAACAGCTCTGACACCAGCGCACACAGCAAACAAAGGCTGCGTTTCAACTGAGATGCTCTCTTCAATGCATCATAATAAGCTTTCAAAATGAAAAAATGTATTTAATTTTAAAGTAAAAAAGCAATTTAGTGCCTGCAACACTACTCTCATCCTACTGCGCGTGCGTCGAGCACGAGATTGTACTAACTGGAGAGCAGTTCCATGAAAGATGCTGTGTGAGCGTATATACATCATAACACCACGCTGCAACGTTCAAACACAGAGTGAGTGAGTGCGATCTTCTCTAACATCCAGAACAGAACCTGATTCTCTGCTGTGCTGTGTAGAGCTGTTCTTTGCCTTGGGCGAGGGACAGCGGATCTCCTTGCCCTTGTGCAGATCTTTTTGTTTATGTCTGTGTTCCCTGGCCTCCCTGAATTTGCGGCCTTTCAAGCACATCTTGCTCAAGCCATTGTGTTCCAAGGCAGCCACAAAGTATGGTGATGGGAGATTAAATGGTTTATGAATTACTCGGAAATAGTCTAAATCAAGTGTCCCTCTGCGTGAGATTTATGGATCAGTTACACATCTTTGAAACATGCTTGAGAAGAACACGAGCTTTTTTCTATTCTTGTTTTTAAACTACTCTGGCAGCGCGCCTTGCGTGGATGGACAGGGATTGTGCCTCTTTCTTTTCCAAGAAATTACTTGGACCAGAGGAGATAACTGCCACAGTGCTTTTACTTTGTGATTCTTTTTCTTGTTCCTTTTCAATTTTTGGAGGCGGACAGAAGCGCGACAATCTGATCCCAGGGTGATTGGAATGAGGTGTTGTCAGCCAAGGGTGCTCCCTGGATCTGCTGGAAAACAGGGAGAGTCGGGATGCAGCTCCATCCTCAATTAAAAACAGCTGCAAGAGACAATCAAAAATAAACCGGAACTCCAGGGATGAGCAGAACTTTGTAGAGTCTTGAATCAGCATTGTCAGGAAGCTGAAATGTGTCTGCAGTTATACGCCGTTGCTCTTCATTCCTTCTCCTTCACTTTTTCCCTCTCTCTGGTTCCTGCTTGTTGTTGGGGATTAAAGAAGGAAAAAACACTCCCTAAATCTCCAACACAAACTCTCAATCATGCTTTGGCTATTTAAGCCGCCCAAATTTCTGTGAATTTTAGGTACTCTCACTCACCGTGCTGTAGAGGTATCACAGTATGTCTATTGCTGCCATATGCTTGCCAGCTGCACATAATTGAGATACTTATACTACGGACTCCAGCGTTCTAAGTTAGGAAGGTTGTCTTAAGAGCGAGGAGGCATGCCAACAATAGTGTGACCGTTCATCTGCTGGCAGGTCTGCTTTGCGAACAGTCCTATGCACCATTATCTTCCTGTACCCATCTGATGCTTCTAAGGCTACCAAGATAAAGACAGTGAATGAAAGATGCTCTTTGCACCTCTTTCTACTAGAGAGTGCTGTTATATCCAGAACATGCACAGGAAAACAGTCATGGTGTGGAGCAGATTCCCTGTGTCACTAGTCTTTGGAACTTTTAGTATAACAAATATATTGTAATAACAGATGGAGAAGAAGCACATGCAACATCTTTGTGAATCCTTGTCCCTTGTGTAGGAACATTCATACTGCTATCTATGCGAGTACTGGGTCCCCTCATTCGAATGATTTTGTTGTGGGTCAGAGTTCCTCTGCCAAGTCATACAGAGAGATATCTCCTGCTGCACTTCTGAATCACAATTTGCACTCCTGTATTACATTATCCTGACGCTGCTAAATAAGCTAATACTTTTTAGGCTCTGGCTGTGCCTCAGCGCTCCCACAGGCCTGAAGGTGCTCACCTGGCTCTTGCTGCCATCCCACACAAGGAAAACACTGCACAGCAATCTTGGAGGAAGGGAAAACGTGTCAGGAGCAGAGAGAAATCAGCTTTGCCCTGGCGTAATCAGGCTGGACTTGGAAATTTCAGTGAGAGCCTGGTTCAGTGATGATTTCATTTTCTATGTTGAGGTCAGGCTGCTCATCCAGCATTTTCTGCACGCTGGGAATTCTGTGCCAGTGGTGACACTGGGGATGGCTTCCATTACTGATGGCAAATTGGTTAATAATGTGGTTACTCTAAATAAACTAAAACTGCATCCTGGCTGGCTTAATAGTTTTTCTAAACCTACTATTTAATTTGCTGGCGTGGGGGTTTTATTTTTGGGTTAATTTTAGTTCTGTTGCTCAGCCAGATGCAGTTTTTTTGAGCATGTAACCATCCATTCAAGCCTTTGGAGAGTTTGTGACAGCAAGCAGTGGTTCTTCCTAGAAAGGCTTAAAATGCCATTTAATACTTCAGGCTGATGGCTTGAACTCACCAAGGCTGCTTGTTAATGGCTTATATTGCTGTCATTTGATTTGGCAGAGTTATTTTCAGTTTTCTTCCCTGTTGGCAGGGTTGTTGTAGATGAAGTCAGAAGTCCAGTGACACAGCAGCAGAAGAGAAATTGATCAGTGAGTTCATTTTTTGAGGCTGTTTTTTCCCTTTGCTGCTAAGAGTTCCTTGATTACATTTTCTTTAATACACTGCTCACAATACAGCAAAAAAGGCGGGAAAGAAGCAAAACCCAGTTTGGTGCACGAGAAGTTGATGACTCACCTCATCTTTTATAGGTCCTGATTCAAATTCATTCCCTGTTTGTAGCAGTGGAAATGTCACAAATGTTCCCACTGTTGGGAGTGATTCCTGCCTCGGTGCTGGAGTGCTCCATGCTGCCAAAGGTGTGGGCTCTGGCAGGAAAATGGAGCCTGCATGCACAGTGGGAGGATGAATCACTTTTCTGCTCCTTTTGGACCCAAACTGGAGCTGAAGAGGAGCTTTGGGGCTCTGGAGAAATCCTGCCTTGGATTTGCAGATGTCTTAAGAACACCAAGGTGCTGATTGGGCTCCTGGGGCTTGAAGTAACTTGGGTTTTTGTAAAGGCTGATATTTTGTGACAATTACAAATCACAACAATTAATGTTTATAGGCATAGCCTGAGCCCATGGCTTTATTTCTGTCAGTGGGTATCACTCACAAAGAAACAGGAGCGTGCTGAGATGAGCAGCATTCCCTGGGCATTGGCATTTATTCCCAGCATGTGCCTGGGTTTGGTATATTTGGATATATTTGGATTTCCTTTGCAAGTCACAGAGGTTAACTGGTGTTGCTTGTTCTTGGAAAGCAGAGTGGCCTGCTGATTTCAGCTTCTGTGAAATTTTCTGTGTGGTTTTGCTGATTTCGCAGTACCTGTTGTCTGTATCAGTGTAGAATGATGCTGGATCAGTGGGATTTTAATAATTCCAGATTAATTCAGGAAGTTCATGGAAAATTGACCCCTCTCATTATTTCGAACCCCAGCAGTGTGCCAGAGGAGCACCTGAATGAGCTCTGGTGCAGCCCCTGGCCAGGTAATTCAATGGAAAAATTCAAGGTAATTCAGGAAAATCACTGTGTGTGGCTCAGTGCAGCACACTTGGGATATATTTACTGTGAAGAGGATAACTTCACTGTGCATCTCTGTCCTGTAAATCTCTGTGCCTTTTATCTATCAGGGATTGTCTTTAAAACCTTACCCAGGCTGGGAAATGGAGGAGTCCTGAGGAACACCTGCCAGCTCCTGTTGGAAGGTGGCACTTCATGGTCCAGGTGACATTGGTGGGGATCGGTCACAGCTGTAGCCATGGTATTTCTGAAAAATCCCTTTGCCAGGATTTTCCTCCTGAGAAGCTGAGGAGGCCTCAGGAACAAAATGTGAACAATGTTATCTGCTGCTGTGGAATGCAGTCAACATGGTCTCATGGGTTTTTTAATTATGGCCAATCACAGCCCAGCTGGTCTCAGACTCTCTGGTCAGTCACAAGATTTATTATCATTCCATTCCTTTCCTTTCAAGCTTTGATGAAATCATTTCTTCTATTCTTATGGTATATGTTTTAATATATAATTTACTTTAATGTAATATATATAATAAAATAATAGATATAATAAAATATTATATAAAATAATAATGAAAATAATAATAATCCTAAAAAATTTCAAAACTCCATGTTCTGAAACATGGAGAGAAGATTCTCATCCTCTCATCCTGGGTCCCCACCACACACAGCCTTGGACTCTGATCCTGGAGGTCTTTTTCCAAGCTGTGTGATCCTGTGAGGAGCTGTGTGGATCCTGTGGAGCTGTTGGATCCTCTGAGGAGCTGTGTGTGATCCTGTGAGGAGCTGTGTGGATCCTGTGAGGAGCTGTGTGGATCCTGCTGGACTGATCCTGAGCTGTGGATCCTCTGAGGAGTGGGGTGTGGATCCTGGTGAGGAGCTGTGGATCCTGTGGGAGCTGTGTGATCCTGTGAGGAGCTGTGTGATCCTGTGAGGAGCTGGTGATCCTCTGAGGAGCTGTGTGATCCTGTGGAGGAGCTGTGTGTCTGTGAGGAGCGGTGTGATCCTGTGGGGAGCTGTGTGATCCTGTGAGGAGGCTGTGTGATCCTTGAGGAGCGTGTGATCCCGTGGAGCGTGATCAGCTGTGTGATCCTGCTGATGTGAGCTGTGTGATCCTGGTGGGGGTTATGGCTGTGTGTCTCTGGAGGAGCTGTGTGATCCTGTGAGGAGCGTGTATCCTGCTGAGCGAGCTGTGTGATCCTGTGGGGAGCCTGTGAATCCTCTGAGGAGCTGTGGATCCTTGAGGGAAGCTGTGTGATCCTGTGAGGAGCGTGTGATCCTGTGGGATGGATCCTTGAGACTGGGATCCTGTGGGAGCTGTGAATCCTCTGAGGAAGCTGTGCGATTCTCATGAGGAGCTGTGGATCCTTGAGGAGCTGTGATCCTGTGAGGAGCTGTGCATGATCCTGTGGGGAGCTGTGCGATCCTGTGAGGAGCGTGGATCCTCTGAGGAGCTTGTTGTGATTCCTGAGGAGCTGTGGACTGTGGGAGCTGTGCCATCCTGGGAGCGTGATCCTGTCGACTGTGCTGCATCTTGAGGAGCTGTGTGATCCTGTGAGGAGCTGTGTTGATCCTGTGAGCGAGCTGTGCGATCCTCTGAGGGAGCTGTGTGATCCTGTGGGAGAGCTGTGTGATCCCTCTGTGAGGAGAGCTTGTGTGATCCTGTGGGAGCTGTGTGATCCTGTAGGGAGCTGTGTGATCCTGTGGGAGCTGTGTGATCCTGTGGGAGCTGCTGCGATCCTCTGAGGAGCTCTGTCTGTGGAGCTTGCATGCTGTGGGAGCTGGTTGATCTGTGGGGTAGCTCTGAGATGCCTGTGAGGAGCTGGTGTGATCCTGCGAGAGCTGTGTGATTCCTGTGGGAGTTGTGATCCTGTGAGGAGCTGTGCAATTCCTGTGGGGAGCTGTGTGATCCTGTGAGGAGCTGTGGGATCCTGCTGAGGAGCTGTGTGATCCTCTTGAGGAGCTGGCTCATGGATGTGCCTGTTGTCCTCTGCAGCTCTCCACACCTGCCCTGCTGTTTTCTSTCAGCAACTTTTCCTCTCCTGTTGTTTTTAATCACAAACTCCACCCCGCGCCCAGCGGGCAGCACTTCAAAATCCACAATCTCAAGACCGCCTTGGCTCTTACTTCCCAGCCAGAGCTGACATCTGAGGAGAAGCTGTTTTGGGCTTTAAATAGCTCTGGCAGGGAGGTGGACAGGAGCACACAATGTGGCCGTGGGGCTCTGGGCTATTCTTAGCGGACAATGGCCGGAATGAAAAGCTGCAGCACGTCGGGGCCATTGTGTGCTCTGATGTTTTTAATTCTGGGCCCGTCAGGACCTTCTCCTCTTATTGGACACCTCTCACTGGTTTTCTTTCCTGGGGAGAGTGSAGGTTTTGAAGGGAAATGAGAGGAGACCCCAGCGTGCCTCGTCTGTCGTTGACGCAGTTTTGAAAAGAGGGAACTGAAACTTCCGGGGGGAAAGAATTTTCTGTTTGTTCTATTTTGAGTGTGTTGTGAAATCAAGGAAAGGACAAGCTGATATTAAATGGAAATTGAGGTGGTTGTGGATGCTGCAGCCCTGATTAACTCCATTTTTCACTTGCTTGGTGCCWCAAGTTCCCTAGAAAACACCACTACAAATAAATAAAAATCCAAAATTCAGAGAGTCACAGAAGCCCAGASTGGTTTGGGTTGGAAGGGACCTTAAAGTCCATATTGTTCATGGGCAGGGGTTTATTTTAAATTGACATTTCAGGTTTAAATTGGRGTTTCTCAAAGCCACTGGGACAGGAGGAGATTGAAACACACAAACCTGAGTGCGACACTCTGAATGTGTGTGGTGTGGGGAGYGTGTCCATCAGGCAGTTTGACATTTCATGACATTTCAGGTTTAAACTGGGGTTTCCCAAAGCCACTGGGACAGAAGGAAATTCAAGCACACATAACCCAGAGAGTGCCTCACTCTGAATGTGTGTGCTGGTGTGGGGAGCGTGTCCATCAGGCAGTTTGGATGAGATCTGAAATCCTCTCTACAAAGGACAGGTGGGAGAAGCAGTTTCTCTTCCAACTTTATTTTTAAGGGCAGAGCTTTCTGCAAGGAAGCTGCCACATGCTTCTGCTTCCAGTGGCTGCCACAGGGGAAGCAGCTGCTGTCACCAGGCACCTCCACTCCTTCCTCTGCAGAGTTTGAGGAAGATAATTTGCATTGCTGAGTGCTGTGGCTGATGCAAACTGCAAGTGTGGAGCTGTTTGTGCGAGCCCAATCCTTCTGTCCATCATCTGCAGGGCTGCTCAGTGTCACCGTGCCTAAAAATGAAGATTTTCAAGTTGGGCTGAGGTGGGGAGCTGGGGAGGATCAGGCTGTYTTCAGACAGATTGGCTTGACTTCCTTCCCATGCAGTGGTTTCTTAGCTACACTTCAGGAGATTAAAAGCTGGACATCCTGTTCTAGGGAGGTTTTACCCCTCTGGCTTGCAGTCTGGGTTACTTGGATGCAGGAATGCTGCAAGGATGGATGCCTTGTGTTTATCTCATTAATTCCCAGTCCAGCACAGAGCACACTTCCARCCAGGCTGTGCCAAGTGTAACATCAGCAGTGTGCTCTGAAATGAAGGGGTTTCCTTCAAATCCATTGAGTCTCCCCTGCTTGCTGGCAGAATGTGTAATTCAGGGCTTTAAATCTTGCACACCCCGGCTCTGTCCCTGCTGCAAGTGTGTAATTCAAGACTTTAAATCTTGCACACCCAACTCTGTCTGCTGCAGATGTGTAATCAGGACTTTAAAGCTTCCACACCAACTGCAGAGTGTGTAATTCAGGACTTTAAACCTTGCACACCAACTGTAGGGTGTATATTCAGGACTTTAAACCTGCACGCCAACTCTGTCCTGCTGCAAGTTGTGTATGTAATTCAAGACTTTAAAGCTTGCACACCAACTCTGTCCTGCTGCAGAATGTGTAACTCAAGAATTCAAAGCTTGCACACCAACTGCAGGGTGTGTAATTCAGGACTTCAAAGCTTGCACACCAACTCTGTCCTGCTGCAGAGCATCTGTACTTGCTGTGTAATCCATGTTCTTTGAGCAGATGACTGTGTCCAGGCTTTGTTGGTTTTTTTTTTTAACCATAATTTTATTCCTTTTTAATTACAGCATCCTCTGCAGATGTTGGAGTGTCATAAAAATGAAATGTGGAAACGAATGCAGAGTTGTCATGGCTTGCTCCAGATTCTGGGCAGTAATTAAGCTGTCGGGGAGTAGTGGAAAGTTTGTCTGCTTTATCTGTCTGTCCTTTGGCAAAATGACCTYTGGGCTTGTTAATGGGAAAGGCAAATGTGCAATGAGCTGGATGCAGTGCCTTGGCTGGATCAGCGTGTCTGCTCTGGCAGATAAAGGCTAAAAACTACCCTGCATCATCAAATCCAAGACTTTAGGGGTTATTTCATAGCTGGAGCCATTGCTGATTGCTATTGGGGCAAATTGAGGTAGAAATAAGCAAGAATACTGGGTATATAAAGATACCATATATATTGGTATGTATATATAATATATATATATATATACACCATATATTAGTGTATATACACCTATATATATATATATATATGTTGGTATATATATTTATATACCAATACTGGGCAAAAATCTGGGTATTTTTCTGGTTGGTAGGAGGGAACAGTGGCAGGGTGTCAGTGCTGGGGATTTCTGGGAACTGGGAACTGGGAAAAGCAGCTGGAGAAGGTGCAGAAGTGGCTGAAGGGGCACAGGAMCAGCTCTCAGAGCTCTCAGAGCTCCTTTGGTACCTCTGGGGACACTGCAGGACTTGGGGCTGCCTGGAACCCCCAGTGAATGTGGGATTTTATRGCTGGAAAAGCTGGAAGGTAAAAAGATAAGCCATAAGTGGATCCCAGAAGGATCCACGTTTCCTCCCCTCTGTCTGCTTTTAAAGATTTTTCTGGCTGTCTCTAACACGTTCTACAGATCATTTTGTGTAATCCTGTCTGGCAATTTGTTTCAAGATGTTGGGTTTTTGTTTTTTTTAAAGCTCTTGTCTGAATGTTTTGTCCAGATGGTCTCAGTGTGAGTCAGACTGGAAGGTGCAGTGGCTTGCTTTGATAAGGTTACTCTCTCTGTTTGGAGAGTTGATGGCTTTATAGGAGTGAAAAACCAGATCTCTCATGTTAATGGGAAATTAACCATTCAGGCTTTTAAAAAACAAAAATAGGAGCAGAGCAGCTGAAGCTTTCACTGCTCATTTCCCTCTGTAAGTTATTCTGATGTTCCTGTGAAAGTGTTGGATTTTAAGTGGTGATAACAAATCCATCTGTGCTGGCTCTTCTCAGGAATGTCTCCCACAGTAAAGGTCCACCACCATGAGAATTTWCAAATGTCAGTCACAGCTTAATGGCATCAGTGATTTATGCACCTAACGAGCACTAAGAGCTAATGAAATGTTGTGTATTGATAATTCATAATTCAGCCATGCCAATAACTGGATTTCCTAAGTTATCTGAGATGTTGTCARCATATAAATCAAATTTAAGTCAGTTTTATTGAAAGTTACACGTGTAACTTTATCAATGGAGSTTTTACTACACCATTTATTTGTGTGCTCAGTATTGTTAAGATAATATTTGTATAGACCTTCCTGACACAGGCTTTGGCTAAGCATAGATATTTCCAACAAAACCCCTAAACAAAATGCTGTATTATTTTTGGTGTATTAATAAGATTGAGAAAGATGGATATTCCAGGGTGGGTTGGATTTCTGGAGGAAGTTTCCTTTTTTTTTTTTTTTCTCAAGGAGAATGGAGAAGCTTCCATYGCAATGCTGACCCTGACTTTGCACAGGATCCATCCCTGTGATTTCTGCTCTCTCCCTGCTGAACTCTGCGGCTGCTTGGCTTTTTTGGGTGTGTTGTTTTCAGTCCCTGCTCACTGAACCAGCACAAACATTCCCGGTGCCTGCAGAGGAGCCTGTGCTGCTGTTTTGTGTTGATTTTGGCTGCGTTTGTCCCCAGCTGGTTCAGGGGCTCCTGTGCCACATGGCTGGGGCTTCAAATGCTCAGGGTAAATAAGTCACACCCTTTGCACTCTCTGGGTTATGTGTGCTTCAATTTCCTCYTGTCCCAGTGGCTTTGAGAAACCCCAATTTAAACCTGAAATGTCAATTTAAACCCCTGTCCATGAACAAGATGTGCTTTAAGGTCCCTTCCAACCCAAACCAGTCTGGGYGTCTGTGACTCTCTGAATTTTGGATTTTTTATTTTGTTTTTAGTGGTGTTTTGTAGGGACTGAACTGTGCTGGTGGAGTGGCACCAAGCAATGAAAAATGGAGTTAATCAGGGCTCAGGTCAAGCTTGAACTGTGCAGAGGAGACCCAGACCAGTGCCAGGCTCATCCTGCTTGGAAATGTGTTATATGGTGCTTAATTTCAGGGAAAACTGTGTTAACTGTTATCCAGCTGATGCTGGGAAAATCCAGATTAATGCCTGGATCTACCTCATACTCTGGCTTCAAAGTATTCTAAGTTTTATTTGTACAAATATGTGTGAAATATGGGGATTTTTGTTCCCTTTCACACCTAGTGCATGGCTGCAGTTTGTGTGATGGATTGCACCTGAGTTTCTTTGGAAAAAGCTTTTTTGGAAACTAGGTGATTTTTCCYCAGGAGAACTAGGATGGGATCAGAGAGGAAAAGAAAAAAAAATCAGATTTAGACTTTAAATTTATTGTACAACTTACTACTGTGCAGAGACTGGGCAGAACCCTGTGTACCTTCCAAACAGTGCATGTAGTAAAGTCCTTTATTGAACCTTGAGTCATTTATTGTAAATGCTGGAGCAATAKAAATGGTTTCTAAATGATAAAGCACACGTGTGTGTGTGTGTAAAAAGGAGGGCCTGAATTTTAATGTCAGTTCTCTGACAAAGGCTTATGAAAAATCAGCATCTCCTTGTTCTTGCTCTGCTCTAAGCTGTGCTGATKAATGGGTGTTGCTGTAGCTGACAATGAACTGATAGAAAAATGATGATTCACATAATTCGAGCTTTGCAGGCTCTGTCAAATATTCATTTCTTCCTTTACAAGAGGTGCTGKGGAGTAAAATGTGAGTTCTTTTTGAGACAGCAGTACTGCACTTACACAGCTGAATATTTATACCTGAAGGAATTAGATAGGAAAATCCTTCTTGGGACAGCTTTGCTTTCATTGAGTATTCCTGGTGTAAACTCCTTTTAAATGTGAACAGACTCAGCCAGCGAGCAACAGGCAGACTGGAACACTTTTTTTTTTTTTTTTTTTTTAACATAATTGTGTTTTGTGGTTTTCAATTAGGCTCCTGTCTGGCTTTTAGGTGTGTTACATCTGAATTAAAACAATGCTCCAATTTGATTTCTTATGCAAACAGTTAAGACTGATTTATCAGGGACTCTCCTGCCAGCTGAAAGAGGCATTACTTTGATTTTATGGGGTGTTTTAATGGCAGGTGTTGGTGGGGAAAATGAGAGGCTGCTCTGGAGGAAACCAACTCTGTCATCWTTGTCCACTGGTACCCTGGGCAAACAACCTGGCCCTTTTTGATGTTGTTCAAGTCAGCTGTGAAGTGTCTGTAATGATGCTCATTATTCACCTCCCCTGGAATGCTGAGGGTTAATTAATAGCCCTGAAATCCTCCCAGGAACACACACAGGGCCAGGCAGGGAGGCTCTGTATATTTGACTCACCCTGTTGACTCCTGGGGACAGTCTSTGTCCTCCTCCTCCATGGGCTGAGAGCTTTTCCTGCTGCTCCAGAGGGAAGGAAGGCCAGGAGGAGCCCCAGGAGATCCTTCATGGTTCAGTCTTATAAAATTACTGATTTTAAAATGGTCAGGGCTGCTGGCTGCTCAGGACCAACCATGTCTGGGAGGGACCCAGGTGGCACCAGGAAGGATCATCTCCGAGATTTTCATTGCAGGATGCCTCTGGCAATAGTGGACTACCCTAAGGTATCATCCTCTCTTCTATAATCAATGATTTTAAAATAGTCCCAGGGGCTGCTGGGCTGCCCCAGTTTGGGCTCGGACAGACAGTGGGTTCACCTGAACAGGACTCAGGGAATGGGCTTCAGTTCCAGGTTTCATTGCAGGATGCCTCTGAAATGTGCACAACCAAAGATTATCATCCACTCTCAATATATAAATCTGGATTTAAAATGTCCAGGGCTGCTGGGCTGCTCAGACCAACCAAGTCCTGGAAGGACCTAGTGCACCAGGGAAAGGATCGATTGCCCAGATTTATTGCCAGGAATGCCTTGGAATTGACGGATTAAGTCCAAGGTTCACCATCTTCTATAATTACTGATTTAAACAACAGGTGGTCGCAGTTGGCTGCTCGGACAGACCAGGTGGGTTTACCTGAGCAGGCTCGGGCAGGGGCTTCAGTTCCAGGATTTCATTGAGAGGATGCCTCTGGATATAGTGTGCACTAACCCAATTTGTCCTCCCTCTATTAACAAATTACTGGATTTTAAAATATGTCCAGGGCTGCTGGGCTGCTCAGACCACCACTGGTCTGAGGGACCCAGGTGGCACCTAGAAAGGGAATCATGTTCCCACGGATTTCATGCAGATCTCTGGAATGATGACTATCCCTAAGGTTATTTCTCCTCTCGTCTAATAATAAATTGAATTTTAAAATAGTCTCAAGGGGCTGCTGGACTGCTCAGGACCAGCAGGTCCTGGAAGGAACCCAGGTGGAAAACAGGAGGGATCATTCCCAGGATTTTCCATTGCAGGAATGCCTCTGGAATGGTGGGCTACCCTAAGTGTTATCATCCTCTCTCTATATATTGATTTAAATAGGTCCAGGGGCTCTGGGCTGCCCAGTTTGG
>NDFG01000401.1:0-41113 GCA_002167245.1 Sporophila hypoxantha | reverse complement strand
GKGATTAACACAGGGTTTGAGGGAAGAATCTTTTATTTCTGAGCAGTAGAAGAGTGTGATGGAAAATACCATTTGTGTTTGGTGCTTCAGGGAGACTTGGTTTGCCCTGGCCAGAAGCAGAAAAGGAACTAAAGCAGGAAAAAAACCCTTTATATTAAAAATATTCACCAAATTTTTTGCCATCTGTACAGTGTTGGCATTGTCACCCTGCAGGAGTRGAAACCATTGAAATAACTATGAAAAAGTTGTTTGGAGAAAATATTATTCCAGGTTGTTTAGTGGGCCCAAAGCAATTCCTGCCTCCCAGGGCCACACAACACTCAGGGTGCTCATTACAGCAGCAAAGAGTTACAAAGAATTTTTTAGTTCAAATTGTTCTCTGAATATTGCAAATAAGAACTGGGGGATGTGTGTATGTGTGTGTTGTCTTTGATTGCAATAATAGTCCATGTGTCAAAATGACTTTTAAATTGTTTATTCTGTAATTCTGTGCTGCAAAACAGTGATAAAATGTAGTTTTACTACTTGCCCATGGTGTTTTTTTCCAGCATTCAAAAATTGGGAGAGCATAAGCAAAGCTTTGCCTGAGGTTTTTTTCATTTTGGCTTGGTGTCAGTTGGGGGAAAACCTTTAACTGAGTACAGACAATCCTAAAATAGCTGTGAAACTTCCTGGAGAGGAGGAGCTGCAATGCTCCTGCTGTTTGCACGTGGGTATTTGAAATGTATTGATAAACTTTTATTTCTWTTGAATAAACAGTTGTAAAACCTAAAAATAGATTATTATTACCTCATGTACTCAAACACATTCCCCTTATCAGGCTTGTTTGGAGGAGTTGCTCACGTTCTGCTGTTGGAATTAGGGCCATSAATCCCTGCCCAGGGGAATTTAATCTGAGTTCTGGTTTTAAACATCCTCCCCCAAAGTCAACAGCATGGGCTGTGTTTTGGTGATAGCAAAGGGGACCTTCATTAGACAGAAAAAAAATACTTAATTTGAGTACTGGATGGATTAAATACCTTGGCAACTTTGTCAGTGCGGTTAATTGCAGAATTTTGAGCATCTTTTAAAAGCTTTGCAGCTCTGAAGCCTCACCTCAAGTTTGCAGTCTGGGAATACCAGATGAGTGGTGTGTTTGGGGGTTTTTTTGGTGTGGATATGGAAAACCAATGTCCAGGCTGGCTGTGGGATTTTTTAAAATGGAATTTTTGACAGTTATAAATTTTCCAGGTGCCAGCTGTGCAGGAGGCATCACCCAGGACATCTCACCCTGTTTTTTGGTGTGGACATGGAAAACCAATGTCCAGGCTGGCTGTGGGATTTTTTAAAGTGGGATTTTTTTAAAATGGAATTCTTGAAAGTTATAAATTTTCCAGGCATCACCCAGGGCAGATGCCACGGCTGCCACACTCCTGCAAGTGGCACTTGTGTGGTGCCTGGAAAAGCTGGGAGGGAGCCCCAGGTAATTAGTGATGCACATATTTTAGGGTGTAGGTGAGGAAATAAAAGCTGAATGTCCTCAGTTCTTCCCTGAGACCGAGACCAGCCTTAATTTTTGCTTTTAAGCACGTCTGGCGTCCTTTCRCTTCATTAATGCAAATCTCCCAGCGCTCGTCTTGCACCTCAAAACAATTTCATCAATCTCTGCTGGAAAGAATTTCAGCTCCCAACACCTCCAGCTCTGTTTATATATTTATAACTACAAAGGGATTCTTGTCAGTTTGTGTTACCCGTCGCTCTTATTTCTCAAATGGAATATCTGGCTGTAGAAGGAATATTTACCTTTTCCAGGGCTTACAGTGGTTGTGAACCTGAATCTCCCTCCTGGCTCTGCTCTTAAACAAAAGGCTGCATTTCCTCCTCTTATATCATTTTCACTTCAAAGCCAAGCTTTTAGATTACCAGGGAGATTTTTTAAGGCTGTGATGATCAACAGCTTTTGGCTGGTGACACAGCTTGTTCCCTGGAATTCTGGCTGTTAATATATAAAGGCTTTTCAAAGTCATTAAACCTCCCAGCCACGTTGGGGTGGCTGGGCTGGGCTGTCATTAGTCACAGCCCTGTTTGTAATCATGTACCAATAAAAATAGTCAGAAGTACCAAGTCCTTCACTCTTGGAGTACAGCCTCTCATATGTGATGGCAGGAGAAATGTGAATAATTTAGTGATGTGGTAAGAACATGTCAAAATATGTGATTCAGTGCATTCTCTGAAAGTTACTTGTATATTTAAACAGTTAGTGCTTTTACTCACAAGTTGTGTTGGATGGTTTTAACTTTTGGAAGCTGAATGGAGTGTTGGCTTTAAACTCAGCTGTAGTTTTTAGTTTGACCTACATGGTGTCTCCAAAAGTGGATGCCCAGACATCTCATTCTGATGTTCAGCACAAGACTGTGTGGCAGCTCCCAGGAGATGAGGACTGAAAAAGGACGAGGCACAAGATCTAAAATCACAGCTCCAGCTTTGAAGTGGAGATTTAATTCTTTTTGCCTTTTCTTGCCTTTCCTGTGCTGCGGGGAGCCTGAGAGATCAGCCTGTGTTAGGCTGGGTGTGCAGTTTAGGGTGGTTCCTTCTTAGTGGGGGCTACCTGAGCCACCCAGCCCTGCTGGCTGCCACCTCCCCTGGGCTGTCCCTTGTCTCCTGGCCATGCTGAGGGTCCCATGGCTTGGGGACAGCTGCAGGGCCACCAGGCACAGCTGGCTTTGGAGCTGGGCTCTGCCCGCTGCAGCACATCCGTGTGGGTGAGAGCCTTGCTCTTTCATCTGAGGCTTGGTGGTTCTGTTTTGCTGCCATCCCACTCCTTTCCCAAGCTTGTCATCTTTTTATGCAGCGTGGCACTCGGGATGGGGCGGGGAAACCTTTCCCTTCCTTGGGAAAGCAGGGATGCAGGAGGTGGGTGAGATACTGAGCACAGCTCGTGCCTCCCCCTGGTGCCCTGTGCTGCCAGCCTGTGATTCACCCTGCTGCCATCCAGCCAGAGCAGTTCCAGCTTATCCCTGGCAAGAGCTGAAACCCTTCCTAGGGAGGGACATGAACCCTTCCTTGGGTTTCAGCTTCCTTCCCGTGATCCTGCTCAGAGCAGGGATGTTGTTGGAGTCCAGGCTCTGAGGTTACCCTTTCTTAGGTCACTGTGTGACCTGTGGGAGAAGAGATGAGTTGGTACAGATTTGGTTCCATATTCCAACTTYATAGGATGTTTAATCCTTAAAGAGTCAAGTTTGGGAAATTCTATTTCAGAAGGCGGATGTTGGGTGCTGTAGCAGAGCAAGGTGCAGTCCCAGGCACTGTGGATATCCCCCTGCTCCAGGTGGAATTGTTTGATAAAAACACAAATTCCTGCCAGGAGCTCTGCAGARCTCTGCTGTGTTTGGTYGAGTTTGASGATGCTGAGGATCATRGAATGCTTTGGGATGGAAGGGACCTTAAAGCTCAAGTCATTCCCCTGTSCAAGGGCACCTTCCAGGTTKCTCCAAGCTCCRTCCAACCTGGCCTTGAACACTTCCAGGGATGGGGCAGCCACAGCCTCTGRSTGRGGAATGGCAAATGGCAGTAAAATACAGAAGGCAGAGGATCCTTCCTTACCCTCTGAATTTGTTATGAACTGGACCTGTCTCCTGTGTGCTCCATGGAATGTTGAAAAGGATCAAAGTCAAGTCATGCAACTGCCCAGCATTATACAACTGTCTGTCCCTTGGTGACCCAGGTGACTTTATGATCTGGTGATGGAAATGAATAAATGATTTGTTTGAGGTAGATGGAAAACTTTCTGTGGCCACTGAGGATGTTTGCATTATGTAGAGTTGTCAGCCACGTGTGTTTGAAATACAGTAGACAGAATTCAGTGRTACAGGGCAAGGCTTACAATAAGAATACCTGGTGTTTAATCCTAATTTTTCCACTGGTATCTTGACCTTGAATTCAATGTGTGCTTATTCACCTTCAGGCCCTTGAACAGAATCTYCAGGAGGTTGTTCATTGTCTTCAACCACCACAGTGGGTGGGATTGCCAAGCTCTAAAGGAAGGGAGTGGGAAAGGCTTTTTTGGTGTTTAAAGTGGCTGTTAACCTAATAACCTGTGCAAATTAAAAGATGCAGAAGCAGTGGATTGGGGACTGGAGCGGTTGTTGTGACTGGAGACATGAAAAGGTCCCGTGTAATTGGGTGACCCTTGGGTTAGAGCACGCACGGCCCCGACGCCGCCGGGGGATGTGCTCGGAGCAGGCCCGAAAATAAAAATCCCTTCTGCTTGTGTAAGCAGTGGGAAAACAAGCAGACACTTTATACTCTGGAAGGCCCAGTAAGCCTCAGGAAATTCCTGCATTCTTGATTTTATTTTGTGGCACAGGGTTGCGGGGTGTGTGTTTGAAAGATGAGCAAGGTTGCCTCGCTCGGGCCCAGCGCCGCGGCCTCGATAAGCCGGGGCTGAATGGCTCATTGTTCCCTGCGGGAGMCCGATCAGCTGTCACTGCTCCCCTCCAAAACACTGCCGTTATTTATAAAGAAAAGTGCTGAGATTGCCTTTCACACTGGAGGAGAAGCTGCTGGTTCTCCGTGCTGTTCAGTCAGAGAGCTGTGTGTGGAGTGTCCCACCTCGAGAGCCAAGAGCTTGAGCTGCCTTGGGATTTTCTAATTCAAACACTCGTGCTCTGATCTTCTTGTCTCTCAGAGCTGCTGGTTTTTTGGAAGTCGTCCTTTGTAGTCCTAATTTTGCTCCAGAAGATGGTTTTCCCATTGAGAACATCACAGGCAATGTCCAATTTGTTGCCTTCATAAAAATCCATCAATGGTGGCACCGAGGAGGGTGGGTGGTCATTCCATGAATCTGCCATTCCATGATCTGCCTGAATCTTCTATTTGCCATCCCTACCCYAATCCTCTTCTCTAACAAGGTGTCTGCTGCTCATCCATGCTATGAAGGTGGCTGACTTTTGAAAAATTGCAGAAATGCACAAATAAAAACACCACAGTCAAAATTTTGCTGCATTTGAATCCTGACTCTCTTAATGTGCTTAGCAGAAAACACCAGCTCTGCTCRGGTATTTTCTTTCAACGAGTCCTCAATTTACTAAAATTAGTATCTTTAGTCCAGTAGCTTCTGGAAAGGTCACAGAGCTGTTTCTGTGTTGGGAGCATCCCTKTTGGTGAGGAAAGGGTGGAGGAGAAAACCCAAAGGGAGGAAGAGCTTTCTAATGCTTCTTGTGTTGAAGGATGTTCTTTTTGGATGTCAGACTTGCAGGTGAGAGTCAGGTTAAGGATCAGGAGAACTGGGTGATTGCAGCAAGGARACACCACCTCCCTGGCAGTTTTGGTGCTGTTATCACCTCCATGGCTTAAAAAAGTCCAAATGGCAAAGCCTCAGGTGGGCTGGGGGTGTCTGGTTTGCATTTYCCTGGTTAAACCTGTCACTGGTGCAGAGCCTTGCAAATCCTTGAGGGGGTTTGGGGCTTGGGCTGAGTGTGTGCAGCACATGTTGAGCATCAGCAGCAAAGTTTTACCTAAGTGCTGCCAGGTCTGATGTGTCTGAGCATCCCAGTGGCCCTGCCAGTCCTGAAACACCAGCTGGGATGGGGCAAACAACAAAGGYAGCTCAAAAGCAAAGGGATCTCCAGCGTTGGGGTAAATAAATGGAGTGTGCAGATGTCACCTGCTGTGGCTCATGCTTCCCTGCACATCCAGGGTTGGGATCCTCGTGGATTTGTCTCTTCCTGGGGTGACCYCACACTCTTCCCACCTGAGCTGGGGCATCCCTGAGCCCGGGGAAGCAGCAGAGCTGGAGTGGTTTTGGTTAAAGAAGTGCAYAGGCAGCTCAGGTTGATGTATTTGCCTGTAAGCTGTGTTTCCTGATCAAGAAACACAGGTTTTTAAGATTCTCTCCYGGAGGGAAAAAATAAACCTGACCAGCTTTGCCCCCACATTGCAGTGTTGACTCCTCCTTTTCAACAACCTTGCTGGCTGTATTTCCTCCTTGCAGCAAAAGCCCCTGGGTACCACAGGCTGAGAAATTTGGAATGACCAAATTCAGTGCTAATCAAGGTCATCTTCAAGCTTGAAAACCCCAGATTTGTTCAGATTAATTTTTTTTTTTTTTTTTTTCTTTTGGCAAGCCTGACTGGGAGCTGTGTTTTCCTACATGTGGTTTGGTTTTGGAGTCCCTAAAATAAAGATGTGGGGTTTTGTTCACTGCAAATCCCAAATTCCTTAAAACTGTTCCCGCAGATGTGAGCACGATCYGAGGCAACTGATCCTGAGAGTGCATGGCAGGAATGAAACCATGGAGGTCCAGATGTTTTTTTTTTCTTTTTATTTCCTGGGCAAAAGGACAAACTCACAGAGGAGCCAAGCTGCTCTCTGTGATTTTCCGTATTTCAGGAATCAGCGGTGAAGTCGGTGATTTCTAAAAAAATTGAGTTTGGGAAATTCTCCCTCCTCTCCTTCCCTTGCAGTGATGGATCTGTGGGCGCCTGCAGTCGCAGTTGGAGGTGTGAGGGAAGCTGTGAAACCTGAAATTTTATTGAAACCTGAAATTTTATTGCTGGTTCTGGGTTCAGCCTGGAACAACGCATCTTGGAAAAGCTTTGGAGGGAGCAGCGCTCGCAGTCAGGCCATGGCAAATCTCTGCAGTTTCACTGCTCAAAGACCTTTAGATGAAAGGGCATATTTTATTGATTTCATGTTGAGTTTATTGCCTGTGTAAAAGCCAAATAGCCTCTGCTGGCTGCATCACTGAATATTTCTGCATTTTTAGGCTGCGACTGACACACTTCTGCTGTGTTTTCTTGCCCTGTTTGACTGTGAGTGAGTCATTTTACTATTCTGTCCCTCAAATTCAGGATTAGTGGGATAAGGAGAGCACGTGGCTAATGGGAGAAGCTTTTTCATGTTTGTAAGCTGTTTGAAAACATTTTGTAAAATGCTGTGTTAACCTAGAGACATTCATAATAATTATGCAGTGATTATTATGAATGTGCATTAATAATTAATTATGATATTAACACCTATATCTGTGTGCTTTATGGTGTCCTTAGATGGAAATATGTTACTTGCAGATATTTTAAAARGAAAAGGAGCTTTCCTGGAGATGATTCCCTAATGGGAAGTGCTCTGGTGTTGGCTCTCCAGAGGGGTTTCTTCATCTCTTTCATGGCTTGGTTTATAATGAGCTGCACAGCTGGAGACTTAGGAACAAACTGAATAATCTGAATTTGGTGCCTTTGGGGAGTGCCCCAGAATGTGCAATGTCTTGTTTCTGCATCAGGAGCAGTTTGCAGAGGAATTTGATAGAAATTCCCTGAAGTGGTTTGCTGAGCTGACGTGGGGGATTGCAGCATTCAGTCCTTTTTCCAGACTGAGATTCAGTACATTTTTAGGCAGTGACCACTCGTTCCCCATGCCAAAAATGCACTTGACACTTGTAACTGATGCACTTTTCAGCAACAAAGCTCTGCTGTGCACCAGCCTGCAGGGTTTGGGATGGATTTCCTTGCAATTGCACCCCCAGTCATTTTCTGCCTGCACATAATCACCACAAGGGAGCCTGGCTGACACCAGTGAGGGAACACATTTTTAAATGATGTTTTTCTGGAGAATTGTGATGGTGTTTTCTGTGATGGGACTGTGTTTAATCTGCAGTGCTTTTATTTGTTGCAGAGATCCGTGCCCAGTTGGTAGAGCAGCTGAAATGCCTTGACCAGCAGTGTGAGCTTCGGGTCCAGTTACTGCAGGACTTGCAGGATTTCTTCCGCAAGAAGGCAGAGATTGAGATGGATTACTCCAGGAATTTGGAGAAGTTGGCTGAGAGATTCCTGGCTAAAACTAGGAGCACCAAAGACCAGCAATTCAAGTAGAGTATTTCGCTTTTGTTTCTGCTTTTTTTTTTTTTTTCTCTGCTGCAGATTTGATTGCAAGGACAGGAATGGAAAAGAGAGTTGTTAAGAGTGAATGTAGGCACCAGCACTGCTGAATTCCAGAGCCAAACATTCCCTAAGTTTGTGTTGGACACAGAAGCCATTCCCTGCTTCTGGGTGCTCATTGATGTCAGTAATTCCTGCTAGGTTGTGTGTTGTTAATAGGGAATGGGATGTAAGAATTGGAATGTGCAAAAAAGGAGTCACTTTTTGGGAAAGKTGGGCAAAGCTGTGTGCCAGATATGATGGACAGGATTTCCTTCAGTGTCAATGGCTTTGGTTTTCTGAAGGGAAGCTGTTCCAAATCTGTTCCCTGCTGTCAGTTCTCYGTTTTTGGGATCCCACACACGCTCTGTGTGGGAGTTGTGCTGCAGCTCTGCTACTATCACTTCAAACAGCAGGGAAATAAGGCCAGTAGCACTTCCAGAGAGAGCTGTGCCACTGTGGGTGGGGGAATCCCTGGATACCGAGCTGGGGGGACTCAATTAAAACCTGAACATGTCCTTACTGACAATCTCTTGACTCTGCTGCCTGAAACACCATTTACAGCTGGGTCTGGCTGTGCTGCTGGATCTTGGTTCTTCCCCACTTCTCTGAGTTGGGGTGACTGATTGTGAAAAACGCCARTCACTTGKTTTTAAAATTTTAAAAGTTTAATAGKAATAAAATGGTTATAAAAATAGTAATACAATTAGAGTAGTAATAATAATTTGGACAATCTGAATTAGGACAATATGAGACAATAGAGACAAAGAGTTATGGACAGTCCAGGTACATTGTCTGGGCAGCACAAGCCCAAAAAAGGAGCCACGTTAACAAAGGATTAACCCTTAAAAACAACAGCCTGTTGCATATTCATACACCTCATACATGATGCATAAATTCCATTCAAACACAGGATTCTGTCTGGTCAGTGTCAGCTTCTTCCTCTGAATCCTGACAGTGCCTTCAAGGCGGGAAGAAGTTCATTTCTCCTGATAATGGGGCAATAAATTCTCTTTCTCTGAAAGATTCAGGTGTCCTGTGGCTGCTATCTCAGTGTGAGTCCTTTCTTTAAAAAAAGTATCCTACATAGCACAGTTTCTATTTTAACATTATGTTATAACCTAAAACTATATTTAACACACTACTTAAGAGAATTAATACAGCATTACTTTCCAACACAACACATACAATATTCATTTGAATATTTGCAAAAAGCCAATCATAAAATACATGCATTTTTCACACTGATGCAGATGGAACCTGGTTTTATGGGTTCAAATCCTTTTGGTTCTGCTTTTCCCAGGGGAAGGGGCTGCAGGAGGGGATGTGGGGGTGAGCTGTGCTCTCCATGTGGGCAGTGCTCAGCCTTGTTGGGCTGTGTTGTCAGGGCAGCAGCTGGGGAAAACAAGGAGCAGCAGCAGCCTTGGGATCTGAATCATTTCTGAGATCTGAGAGGATCCATCTGGGCCCGCTCCCACCCCGAGTGCAGCGTCACTTTCTGCATTGTTTGGGTCGGGACGTTCTCCCTGTGTTTGTGCTGTGCTGTTGCTGTGTTTGGAGGGATGTGGGGACACAGCAGCTTCCCGTTTCCAGCAGCAGCTCTCTCTGTGGAAGCCATTAAGGAGGCACCATTTTAGTTTCCTGTCTGCACAGCTTTGATGTCATTCACTTGGGTTGTCATGTAGAGCACACGTTGTGCTGTGTGCTCAGGAAAGGCTGGCTCAGAGCAGAGCTGTGTGGGGAAGAGTTGTTCTGCACATCCATGGACCTGTCAGAGTCTGAAAGATCTTTCCTTCCTTTCCTTTCCTTTCCTTTCCTTTCCTTTTTTCCTTTCTTTCTTTCCTTTCCTTTCCTTTCCTTTCCTTTCCTTTCCTTTCCTTCTTCCTTCTTTCCTTTCCTTCCTTTCCTTTCTTCTTTCCTTTCCCTTTCCTTTCCTTTCCTTCTTTCCTTTCTTTCCTTTCCTTTCCTTTCCTTCCCTTCCCTTCCCTTCCCTTCCCTTCCCTTCCCTTCCCTTCCCTTCCTTCCTTCCCTTCCCTCCCTTCCCTTCCTTCCCTTCCCTTCCCTTCCCTTCCCTTCCCTTCCCTTCCCTTCCCTTCCTTCCCTTCCCTTCCCTTCCCTTCCCTTCCCTTCCCTTCCCTTCCCTTCCCTTCCCTTCCCTTCCCTTCCCTTCCCTTCCCTTCCCTTCCCTTCCCTTCCCTTCCCTTCCCTTCCCTTCCCTTCCCTTCCCTTCCCTTCCTTCCCTTCCCTTCCCTTCCCTTCCTCCCTTCCCTTCCCTTCCCTTCCCTCCTTCCTTCCTTCCCTTCCTTCCCTCCTTCCCTTCCTTCCCTTCCCTTCCCTTCCTCTTCCCTTCCTCTTCCTTCCTTTTTCCTCCCTCCCTTTCTTATTTTCTTTTTCCTTTTTCTTTTGGAGTGAAAGTGTTTTACAGCCTTAAACACTGCACATCCTGCAGGTGCCTTTAAGATGGCACTAAAGAGATGATGTTTAGATACAATTTTCCTCTGCAGTATTGGGTGTTTTCAGTTGATTTTGTTGTTATTTCTGGTGAAAATTGAGGTGATTTTCTCTATATTACATGATATGAAACAACCCATCAGAAACATTTCTGTATTCAGCTTGAGAAAGWGGCATAGAACTGCTGCTTGGGGATTTAGAATGAATTTATGATGTGGAAGTTTTGACCAGAGTTGAACAGAAACCCTGCAGGATTTGCAGGGAGAGGGCTGGTGTTGCTTGGGCTCCTGATTTCTCTTACTTCAGCAGCAGATTACCAGCAAAATGCCTCGCTCTTGGAATATGGTATCCCTGCAAGGTCTGAATCATAAATACACAAATTAATTTGGTCAAGAGTTGGAATGAGTGAAAAACACCACGATGTCTGAGGCTGCTGGGTGTGTGGCAGTGTTGGTCAGCAGTGGCACAGGTCAGGCTGGCCACGCAGCACTCAGGAGAGTGCCAGAATGCCCCAGGGATCCTAAGGGAACAATTCCCATTGTCACCAGCTGTCCCCAGTGCTGCCCTGCCTGAATCACAGGGACTATCCTGGCTGGCATCTCCTGTGGAGATGCTGGAGCTGGAATCCCATTGGGAGCCCCCCATTTGATCCAAACCAGCCATCAGCTCCCTGCTCCTCAGGATTACAGTCTGGGAGGGGAGCCTGCTCTGTAATTGCCTGGCTCTGACCCTATAAATACCCCATAATAGCCTGCTCTCCCCAGAACTGGTAATTATGGCAGAAGGTACCGTATCATTGCCTGCCTGCTCSCCGTGGCACATCCCCTTTTTAGATCTCCTGACACGGAAATCTGTCAGGCAGCCACCCTGTAATTTGCATTTTCCTGCTCTGCAGCTCTTGTGGGATTGCCCACTTGCTCCCACTGTGTTCCTGCAAGGGAATGCTCCCCAGGGCAGGAGGCTTTGGGCTGAGCCCTGGAGTTGGAGTGTGTGGGTTCCTCCACGCTGGGAAGAGCACAGGCTTAAGGAGAGAGCAGAGTGGGTGGTGCAGGCTGCTGTGGGGCTTCTCAAAGCCCAGGGGGAGGTTTATTTTATTTTAATTTATTTTATTTTTATTTTATTTCTATTTTATTTTTATTTTTACTTTTTTATTTTTATTTTTACTTTTTTATTTTATTTTTATTTTTACTTTTTAATTTTTTTATTTTATTTTTTTTTATTTTATTTATTTTTTAAAATTTTACTTATTTATTTTTAAATTTTTATTTGTTTAAATTTTAATTTAATTTAATTTTAATTTAATTTAGATTTTAATTTTATTTTACTTTTTATTTTTATCTTTACTTTTTATTTTTTTTATTTTATTTTATTTTTTATTTTTATTTATTTTTAAATTTATTTTTTTTATTTTTAAATTTTTTTTATTATATTTTATTTATTTTAATTTTTAAATTTATTTTATTTTATTTTTTAATTTTTACTTTTTATTTTATTTTTATTTTTTACTTTTTTACCTTATTTTAATTTTTATTTTTTTTTTTTTTTAAATTGTATTTATTTATTTTTAGATTTTTTATTTGTTTTATTGAATTTTAATTTAATTTAATTTTAATTTTCTTTCTATTTTATTTTATTTTTACTTTTTATTTTTACTTTTTATTTTATTTTTTACTTTTTTTTATTTTTTTATTTTTATTTATTTTTAAAATTTTATTTAATTTTTTAAATTATTTTTTATTTTTATTTATTTTTAAAATTTTATTTAATTTTTTAAATTTTTTTATTTTATTATATTTTATTTATTTTAATTTTTAAATTTAATTTTATTTTATTTTATTTTAATTTTTTCCCCCCCGCTGTAGATTTGATTGCAAGGACGGGAATGGAAAAGAGAGTTATTAGAGTGATTGTAGGCACCAGCACTGCTCTGAATTCCAGAGCCRAACATTCCCCAAGTTTGTGTTGGACACAGAAGCCATTCCCTGCTTCTGGGTGCTCACTGATGTCAGTAATTCCTGCTGGGTTGTGTGTTGYTAATGGGGATGGGATGTAAGAACTGGAATGTGCAAAAGGAGGCCCAAATCTTGTAACTGGGGTTGCTGCAGGAGCTTGTTTGTCCCAGGTTTGGTGTAAATCAGAGCATCCATCTCTCAGGTGGCTCTTGGGTCTGGGGGTGACTTCCAGCCCCCAAAAAAGGCTCTGTCCCTCTGCATTCACACCCTGGGACCTCCCACCCCAGCCTTCAGTTCTCTTACTTCATGTAATTTTTGCCCTGGAGGCATTTGCCTATTCAGATCATCAGTCAACAATATGAAAACCATGGCAAATCTTGAGTGATTGCTTTTGAGGGAGAAAATGAAAAAAAAAAAGAAAAAAAAAAGAAAAGACAATGCTACAATGCTATTTTAAGGCCACATTTTAAATCAAGATAATCTTTGGAAGCAGGATCCTGAGTAGCAATTGTCAGCTGGAGYGCTGAATGTCCAGGATATCCCAGCATGAAATTCAGATGCCTTTCTGGCAGCCTTTGCCTTGAAGTAGAAGATGAAGAATAAGTCTGGCAACCTTCARGCTGAGCACTTGTAAACAACAGATGTTCATAACTGGAATCTTTTGGAAGAGAAGGGCAGGGAGCAGCATGGATGTCCATGCTTGTAATTCTCAAAATTTGCACTTAACACTGAGCTGTGTCAGGGAAAATCAGATGTGAGGTTGAATGAGCAGCTTGCAGGGAAGTTCAGCTTTAATTTTCCTAGAAGTAAAATGATTTCTGTAAAGCAGGGTTGATACAGGTTGTGAGGGAGGAATTGACAAAAGCATTTCGGTCACGTGGGCTTCGCTTACATTATTATTATTATTATTATTATTATTATTATTATTATTATTATTATTATTATTATTAAACATTGTCATTTTTTGTGGTTCTTTTTGCTGAAACAGAGTCCTGCACATTTTATTCTGAGCCTGTCAAATAACCCCATTTGGAAGCTTTTTGTAAGCATTAAACATTCATTGATTCAGTGACCTGTGTGACTG
Organism: Sporophila hypoxantha; assembly: GCA_002167245.1. Lineage (NCBI taxonomy): Eukaryota > Metazoa > Chordata > Aves > Passeriformes > Thraupidae > Sporophila > Sporophila hypoxantha. The sequence continues at coordinate 27,737 of NDFG01000401.1, read as the reverse complement.
CAGGGAGCCAGGGATTCATGACCAGCAGAAATGGATGGAAAACCTCAGGGAGGATTTTTGTGCTGTTTTTCATCATCTCAGTGATGCCAGTCTCACACCACGTTGCTGTGATTGTGGCCTCTCTTGCCAGAGCACACTGCAGAGGACAAAATTCAGAGAGGGTTGCAGGAATATTTAGAGGAACAATTAAATCTCTGCTCTCACCCTTGGCCTGGCTCCAGCCCTGGGGGTTTGCAGACTTGGCTGTCCTGGGATGCACCAGCCTGTAGGACACACCCAGGGAAAATCCGAATATTTTGGGGAGATGAGGAGGTGRAACAGGAGACTTCAGGTGTTATTTTAGACATCTCACTCTCAGCAAGGATGGTCAGGGATTTTCTGTTGCCATGGACAGTGAGGTGTCCCTTGGATCCTTCAACAGGACAGGACAGGAGTGATGGGCTCAAACTAAGAGGGGAATTTAGGTGAGAGGTTGGGAAGGAATTGKTCCCTGTGAGGGTGGGCAKGYCCTGGCACAGGGTGCCCAGAGCAGCTGTGGCTGCYCCTGGRTCCCTGGCAGTGCCCAARGCCAGGCTGGACAGGAYCTTTCTCTTCAGTAATATTTTCATTCTCATCTGATTCATTCCTTCACCTTGTGCTCCTTATGGAAACACAGGGTTCCTATTCYTGGTTTGTGGGTGTGGCTCTAGGTTGTTTTTTTATTTATTATTTATTTTGGTATTGGTTATTTCTTTATTTGGATCTGTTTTGTAAGATGACTTCTCTCCTGTTTCCTTGCAATGCCCAACTCAGTGTCTCTGGTGTTTGTCTCTTTGCCCTGCTTGCCTTGAAGCAGATCAATCTTGGATTGCCTGCAAGTCCCTTGTATGAATGAGTAATTTAATTAAGATACTTGAGACTCAATCTTCCCTTATGATCTTTTTGAGACCCAGCTGAAACCTTTGAAGTGGAAGTTGCGCAGTACCGATGGAGATAACACCCAAGAAACCACAGAGCTTCATCGTTTGTGGTTCCCTAAAAATCTGTGCACAGCTTCCTTTTCCTGCTCCCAGCCAGCCCCCATGGCTGTGAGCTGCTGGAATCAAGCTAACCTAAATAAACTCTCCTCACTCACTATCACCACACCATCTTTACACCAGGAGAAACAGTGCTTGAAATAAACCTGCATCTTGGCATCTTCTTCTTCCTCCTCCTCCTCCTCCTCCTCCTCCTCCTCATGGGGGAGGTTTGAATCAAAAAGTTGTTGTCAGTGTGAAGGCACCAGCACTGTGGGAAAGTTCATATTCACATCCTCAAAGTTTTTGGGTTGATCTCATCAGTTTTACCTCTCCAGGGTGAAGGGGGACTCTGTCACTGTGCAGGATGTGTTACACCACCAGCCCCCAGTGATATTTCCCTTTTCCATCCCTCCTCTGGGTGACATGGAGCTGGGAGCAGAGTGCCTTTGCCAGCTCCTTTGGGGGTTGAAATGGTTAATGGGAACCCCAGTTTGCTCCCTGCCATCTGCTGAGGTGAGGATGAAGAGGTTTTTTTGTGAGCAGTTGTAGAATTCTGCTCCCTGTTGGGAAAACTGCGCCCATGTCCCACCCCAGGGGAAGCTGCAGCTCCAGAGGTGCTTTAAAAGTTAATGTGTGTGGAGTTTTAAAGGATGCTTGGGAGCTTTGAAGCAACTATTTCCTTTTCTGTTCCATTTCTGCCTTGWATATCAGCTTTTTGCTGATAGCAAATACTCAAGGGAGAGGTTTTGCCTCCGAAACRCTGGATCTGTACAAAAGCAAAGCACTGAAGGGGTTATTAAACAGCAACAACAGCAAGAAATTAAAAGAATTTAAACTGACAGTCTGGCTGTGTGTGGCTGGAGCATCCTGAAGGTGACAAGCCCAGCTGTGCACTGGGAGCTGTGGGGTTTGGGGTGACTTTTCCTGCAGGATGTGTGACCACAGGGAGCGTGTCAGCACCCATCTGGCGCCAGCCAGCACCAGGGCTTCCCTCCCAGCCTTTCCACAGGCTCCTGGCATTCCTGCTATTTGTGTTTGCAGCAGCCAGGGCTGCTGTGGCTGGGACAGCTGGGCTGCAACTCCCACTTAACTCCTGCAGCTCTCCTGCTTCCCCTTCCTGACGGGGTCTCTGGTGTCGGGATGAGCCCGAGGTGTTGGAAAATCTCTTTTTCCCAGCCCTGAGATTGAAGAAGAAGACAGGATTCCTTGGCTCTGGTTCTCTTTCTGTTATCTGTTCCATTCTCTGACCTGCTGAGCTCTGTCCAGCAGGTTGGTTCGAGGCACACTGACCACCTTTGGGGTGGTATTGGCTTTTTWTACTAAAAACTACATGTACATTATTTACAATAATTTTCCAATACCTATCACCTATGTTAGACAGTCTGTCTCTACTCTAAACCAATCAAAAACTGTCACCATCCCAGCAGAAGATGGAGGCCAAGAAGAAGAAGAAGAAGGAGCAAGACAGAACACGCCCAGATTCTTCCATCTTGCCTCTTGAACCCCCATTCTAAAAACCCCAAAATTCTACTTTTTCACCCTGTGATAAATTCACTATCATTCTACTCAAACTCGTGTGGCTTGTAACTCCTCACACAAAGTTGGTAATTGTTTCCATGGGTTAAAATCCAAGGCACAGGTGTTTGTGACTCTGTGCCAAGGTCTCTGAGCCCCTGCCAGGGTCTTGAGTCTTCCAGGGCAGCCAGAGGAATTTCCTGGGTTCTGACATTTCTCTGGGGAGTCAGAGCTCTCCTGCTGCTCCCGGCTCCTTCCCGAGGCTCCTGGCAGCCAGAACTGTCCCTGTTRGGTCACACCTGACATACACACACGTGGTCAGGGTCCAAGAAGAAAAAAAGTTATTATTCTGCATGTTTTCCAGCTTATATACTCTTAACRAAGCGTGATCTTAAGTTGTTAACTACATCACAATAATTTATTTTTATATTTGTATATCATATATTTTATAATATATATATTATATTTATACACTATATTAATAGATTATATTAGTATATTAGTATATTTCTATATTGTTTATTTACACATTATATGTATATATTATATTTGCAATTATACATTATATTTGTATATATACATATTACAATAATATATTATATATTTATACTTTATATATACTTTATACTTTTTATATTATATATTTTTATATTATATTTTTATATAATGTATTTTATATATTTATTGGTTCAAAGCAATTACTGTCAATATAATTGGCAAAAGTTTTACAGAAATTTAATAAGGCACTTAAACACATCTACTTACATACATAGTTTAGCTTACAAAAATTTTCATGTATCTTTTCTAATCTGTTTTCATGATGGCCTTGTCTTTTTCTTTGCTGTGGATACACTCGAAAATAATCAGGTTTTATCTCTTCTATTAACTCAGCTTTGCTTGCAAAGCAGCTGTCAAACTCCTCTATACAGAGCTCCCGGTGCTCATGGGGCTCTGAGGGGTTTTGAGGCAGGATTTTGGTCAGCTGGTGGACAGTCTGGGCATTTTTTGTTGTTATGTTTAATTCCCAAACTCTTCATGGTAGCTGGGTRATTTTCACTTGTAGCTCTGCCAGTTTTGGAGGGCAGAGGTGGAGTCAGTGGGTGAGGCAGTCCAGATCACAAGCTGCAGTCAGTCCTGAGCTTTCCAATTTTATTTTAATTTTTTTTTTTAAATCAAGGTCAGCTGTTCTGAAATCCTTTATTTAAAATTATCCATATTGCACAAATCCAACTGCTGGTGTCACAAGAAGGGTAATGAAACTCTGCCCTGGGTCAGTTTTCCCATTTTCCCAATGTTTCTTGCAGCAGAGAATTGCTGTCCTTTCAAGTGCAGAATATTCCCTTTTTCAGTGGGAATTAAACTGCATTGCTTTTAGGAGGARAGAAATCTGATAAGAGTCTTGTGCAATAATCAGGGCTTTGCACCACAGGTTTTACTCTTTTCTAGATAAATATTATTGTGAATGAAAGGGCCCAGAGCTGCAGAGAAGGAAATGTTGTCATTAAAGCTCCACCTGGATCTGCTKCTGGGGTGAAATGCTGCCCTGAGASACAAATTATTCCTTCCAATAAATGAAATGCTGACCCAAATAAACCAAAGTTCCTCTCCTCTCCCCTGCTGCCCTTTGCACTGCTCATTTGCTGGGTGCTCCAGCTGAAAGAAGGTGGGGAAAGTTCAAAGCTGAGAAAATGAAGCAGCTTTTAGGAGCTGTGGGACAGATAGAGAATCCTTCCCATAATGGCCTTTGCACAGGAGACACAGCATTTTGTTCCCTATGCAGATGCTGTTTGGCACACTGGGTGCTTGAAATCTTTTTTATTGTGGTTAGGACCCAAATGTTTGAGRCAGGGCTGTGAAACCTCCTGTCAGACACTGGAGCCATCACCCTCCCTGCCTCAGGCTCTGATTTATGCACAAAATCCTGGATTCAAAGGGAAAAATTAAAGGCTGCACTTGGCACACTGCAGCTGGCATTTGCAGGATCTGTTTGCTGGGGGACAAAAGCTCATGGGAATGCAGGGAAATAAAACTGAGGGTGTATTTTCTGTATCCTCCTCAGCATCCCACCCTCCCCACAGCTTCATTTACAGATCCAGAGTTGTGGTAGAATCCTGTCCAGTTGTTCCTGTTCTGTGTCCTTGCAGGAAGGACCAGAACGTGCTGTCACCAGTGAACTGCTGGAACCTGCTGCTCAACCAGGTGAAGAGGGAGAGCAGGGACCACACCACCCTCAGTGAYATTTATCTCAACAACATCATCCCACGCTTTGTGCAGGTCAGCGAGGACTCAGGACGCCTCTTCAAGAAGGTAACTGAGTGCTCCAGCACAGAATTTCACTTTGGTTCTTCTGTATTTATTTATTTATTTATTTATTTATTTGATTAATTAATTAATCAATTAATAAATTAATTAAGTTGATTAATTAATTTATTTATAAAAATACCACTCCACCTATTACATGTGGAGTTATAGATATATATAAATATATATTATTTAAATAATATATATTATATTTTATATATAAATAAAAATATATATTAAATATATATCTAAAATACTACTCCAGCTATTACTTGTGGAGTTATATATATTTAAAATATATTATATATATATTGTATATATTATATATATAAAAATATATATTTATATATTTTATTTATATATTTATATTTATAGAAATATTTATATTTATATATTTAATATATAAATATATAAAATAAATGATATAAATTTAATATAAATTATATATTATATATTTTAATATATTCAATATATATTTTATGTATTATATATAAAATATATATTTTATATAATTATATTTTCTATGTTAATATATTTTATATATTTTTATAATTTATATATATTTAACATTTATATATAGATACATATTTATAAAATATATGTTTATGTATTTTATAAATAATATATATTTTATATATTTCTATATTTTATATATTTCTATATTTTATATATATATATACTCCAGCTATTGCTTGCCTGTTTCTTGAGTTTTTAATGGAAAATGAAAAATACATTCTACTTTCACATTCTGTTTCTCTTAGACTTCTTCTTTTTTCTAAGTCATTGCCTGAGCAGAGGAGGAATCTTCTCCTTTTCAAGTTATGTCACACTGAGGCCTTTTTGACCTTTTAAAACTTCCTGGTAATTACATTRTGGTTGATTAGATACTTACATGGGATTATGGAATGGCAGTTACCCTTCAATTCCTCTAATCCCTCCAAAAGAGGAGTAATCTCCCTGTTGAATTTCAGCAAGGGCTGTGCTGGAGCAAGGTGGCCTGGAAAATGCCTTGGCAAAGCCTCACTTGGAAATTGATATTMTCCCAGTTTGGCTGGAAATGGCAGCTTTATCTTCAGCCCCTTATAAAGCAGGGCAAAGCCATGTTTACACTTTATTTTGGGTGGCAGGACAAGGAGAAAAACAAATAAATAACCAATTAACAGCAAAATACCATCTCTGGTTTGTTKCTCACAGGCCAAGGGCAAACTCCACATTAATTTGTGCCAACAAAAGGCACTTGTTGTTCAATCCCAACTACTTCTTTGGCTGTTTGCCAGGAATACCAGCTTGGCTGAAGGCCAGATCAGGTGTTTGATTACAACTCCACTTTTGCTGGGTGGTTCAAACCAAAAATTGCATCCTCTGTTATCTGGTAGCAGCTGATAAATAGAGAAATTTGGCTGACATGGACCTGTTTGTGCTTTTTCACTGGAGTCTCTTCCCTTCCTGAGCTGCAAGAAGCAGCTTGAATTGGTACTGCAGGCTAGAAAACAGATGAGGTGTGTGATTAAAATATTGCAAAGCAGCTTTGCAGTCTGTGGATTCAAAGAATTTTACCCATTTATAACCCTCCTCAGTGGCACATTTGTAAAATATCCCAAAGCAGCACAGAGGATGGCAGAGTATCTCTGAACTTTAACCAAAAAAAAGGAACTTTTTCCACCTTTTTACCTTTTCTTGGGTTAAAAACAGGGACAAGCTGCTGGCAAAGCCAGGCTGCCTTGCTGTAGGTGTTGATGGAGAATCTACCAACTGAAATTTGGGAACTATTTAAGTTAATGAATCAACTAAATCATTAATGATGATTAACTGAATCATTAACAGAGTTAATGATTTAGGTTGCAAATAATGCCRTGAAATGTGGAGAGGATGGTGACACAGAAATCCTCGTTTGCTGAGGGAAAAGCAGATCCTGAGGCAGAAMATCCTTTCCTTGGATTTCTTTTTTCCTTGGTTGTTCTCAAATCAGTGCTTTGTGTCATGCTGGGRTGGAGCAGGTGAGGTGGGGAGGACAGGCAGGGAAAAAAGGAGGTGCTTGAGGTGCCTTTTGGCACTGAGCTCTTGAGCTGCTGCATCTCTGAGGGTGTGGAGAGCTTTTCAAAGGACAGAGTGCAGCTGTGATCAGGGCTGGATGGGTGAGATAAGGGCTGGGGAGGAAAGGAAAGGGAAAAGGAAAGGGAAAAGGAAAGGAAAAAGGAAAGGGGAAAAGTGATTTTAGTCAGCTGGGGCTGGGCTCTTTCTCCAGGAACTGACAGAACCAGAGCACACAGCCTCCAGTTGCACCGAGGGAAATTTAGGTTGGATATTAGGAAAAAGTTGTTTCCTGAAAGAGTGATGAAGTGAGGGAAATGAATTTGTAGAGAATTAGGCATTTACAGCATGGTGTGGCAAAAGCTGATAGGCCGAGAAATGCTTATAATGTGTTGTAATTAAGAAATAGTTAACTTGTGATGGTGTAAATTATAAGATCTGTATTGTCTCACCCTTCACATGAGACTGAAAATGGAATAAAAGTTTTTAAAATGGCTCTCAGTTGCCCCATCTGTGGGTCAGAAAAGAGCATAATCTGACAATAAAGTTCTGGAATGTTCTGCCCGGGGAGGTGCTGGAGTCACCATCCCTGGGGGTGTTTAACAAAGCCTGGATGTGGCACTGGGTGCCAGGGTTGAGCTGAGGTGCTGGGGCTGGGTTGGGTTTAATGATCTTGAAGGTCTCTTCCAACCTGTGGTTCTGTGATTGTGTGATTGAAACGTGTCCTTGTGGCAGTGAGGAGGGGAAAGCAAAGAGATCTGGGGCAGCAGAGACCTGAGGGGGCAGCAGCTCCTTCTGCACGCAGAACATCTCAGGGGTGGTGGCAGTGGGTTTTGTCTCTCCAGGCTGGGGTGGAGAGTGCTCAGGATGGGATTCTCACATGTTCACTCTTGGACTCTGCAAAGAGCTGATGTGGGCGCAGGGATGGGTTCCTGTCAGAACTGAATCAGTGAATTCCAGCGCCAGCGGGCTGCCTGCCCTGCACAAGGGCTTTCAGAGGGGTTGTGGTGGCACTTTTTGGGTCCCAGCACCCTGGGAATCCTGGTCGGTGGCTGTGTCCTCACTCACAGTGTGGCTGGGACGAGGAAATGCAGGTCCTGTCATAGACCCCACCCCAGGGCAGTGGATGGATGGATGGATGGATGGATGGATGGATGGATGGATGGATGGATGGAGGGATGGATGGATGGGGATGGATGGATGGATGGATGGATGGATGGATGGATGGATGATGGATGGATGGATGGATGCGATGATGGATGGTGATGGATGGGAGGGATGGATGAATGGTGGATGATGGAGGATGGATGGATGGATGGATGGATGGATGATTGGATAAAGAAGATAGGATGGAGGGATGGATGGGATGGATGGATGGATGGACGGACGGATGGTGGGGGAGGGATGGATTGGATGGATGGATGGCATGGATGGAGGATGGATGGATGGATAGGATGGGATGGATGGAGGGTGGATGGATGGAATGGATGAGGGATGTATGGATGGATGGTATGGATATGGATGGATGGATGGATGGAAAGGTGGATGGATCATATGTGTGTGGATGGTGGATAGATGAGATGGATGGATGGATGAAATCGGTGATGGAGGTGGATGGCATGGATGGATGATGGCTATTGATTGGTGCGGGTATGAGATGGTGGGGATGGGGTGGCATATGGATGCATGTTGGATGCGATATGGATGTGGGCAGTGAGGATCTGCATGGCATGGCCATGGTCGAATGGATCCTTGTGCGATTTGAGGGCATAGTGGATAGATGGCTGGTGGATGGATCTGGCAATTGAGATGGATGGATGGATGAGATGGATGGATGGTCTGGATGAAAGCATCAAGTGATCGGATGGTATGGGCTGTGTGTCCAGGATGGTCATGGATGATGGGATGGACTGCATGGTATGGTATGAGATGGATGCATGGATAGGATGGAGGACAGCATGGCATGTGGATGAGTGGAGATGTATGGATGTGATGTGATGGATGGTGATTGAGATGATGGATGGATGGATGTGATGAAAGGATGGATGGATGGGTGGATGATGGATGCGGAATGGATGGATGAATGGATGTGAATGGGTGATGATGGATGGATGGGGGATGATGGATGGATGGATGGATGGATGGATGGATGGTATGGGATGGATGATGGATGATGATGGATGGATGGATGGATGGATGGATGATGGATGATGGATGGTGGATGAAGGATGGATGGATGCTTGGATGGATGATGGATGGATGGATGGATGGGTGGATAAGGGGATGGATGGATGGATGGGTGGGGGATGGATGATGGATGGTATGGATGGAGGATGGAATGATGGATGGATGATGGATGGATGCTTGGATGGATGGCATGGATGGGATGGATGGTGGAGGGATGAGGATGCATGATGGTGCGATGGATAGGGGATGGATGGATGGACGGATGCATGGTGGATGGACTGGGTGGATGGGAACCTGCCAGCCTCAGAGCTCTCTCTGCTGATAAGAGCAGCTGTGGTTTTTGCCCTGGCATGCTGCTGGATGAACATTGTGTGTCAGCCCCTTTTTCCTGCCTCTGGGCTTTGTTTACTTCCCTGGGTCCCTTTTCCTGCAGAGCCTTGCCATGTCTGAGCTGTGTGCCCCAAATGTGGCTTTGGGTTGGAAGCTCTCAGCTGAGCTGCAGGAATCCTTGCAGCACTGTGCTTTTCCATGCCCTTGTTTTGGTTTCTCCTGAGGCAGCACTTTTAGGTGTTGGTGGGAGATGCTCCTGCTCAGGGTCTGACAGTCCTGAAGATGAATCCTGGTGCTGTCAGTGGGAATCTGGGATTTGTCTGCCCCCAGGGGTGGTGTCAGTGCAATTCTGGGGAAGATAAATGATGAAATAACCACATTTCCAGCAAATAAAACTGGGGAGGGGGGGGAATTGTCCTAGTGACAAATAGTTCCACCTTGGGGAGGAGGTGATGTTTCCTTGTTTGGGCAGAGTTAATGATTTAGGGCTGGCTCTGGTACAGGGCTGCAGTTCCCAGCCCTGGTGCCACCAGCGTTGCTATTCTGGTCACCTCTCCCTCTCCTGGAAAATCATCCTGCTTTGATGTCTGCTCCTTTTCATTCCTTCATCTCCCTTTGATTTCCCCTGCTTGTCCTCCTTCAGCACAGCCCCTTTATTTATTTATTTATTTCTACATTTCTATATCTGTGTATGTTTTTATATTTATATGTCTGGGGTTTTTATGGTATATATGGGTTTTATATTTATATATGGATTTTATATTTATATATGGGTTTTATATCTGGGTTTTTTCCCCCTAAAATATTCTTCTATTTGTGCTGATTCCCACTTTGATTTCCCCTTTTCCCTCCATCCCCTTGTAACCCTCTCTGGTTTTATATTTATATATGTATTTTTTCCACACAAAATATTCTCCTATTTGTGCTGATTCCTGCTTTGATTTCCCCTTTTCCCTCCATCCCCTTGTAACCCCCTCTGGTTTTATATTTATATATGTATTTTTTCCACACAAAATATTCTTCTATTTGTGCTGATTCTTGCTTTGATTTCCTTTTTTCCCTCTATCCCCCTGTCACCCTCTCTATTTAATGTGACCCTTCATTTCTCTGCATGGTTATCAGGTTTTCTTCCTGTTCCTTGCATGGTTATCAGGTTTTCTTGCCTCCAGACGTATCTTTTGAGTGGGATCCCTTGGGATTATTTGTACATGTACAGACCTTTGAGCAGCAGTCTCTTTAATTTGGTCTCTTTAATCACTCTTTCTGTGTTGTCTCTTTGAAATTTTTCCTAGAAGCAGCCTGATAATCTTTCAAATTGAGAAGAAAAAAAAAAAAAAGAAACATTACCTTTTTAAAGAACAGCTGGGAAGCCTCACTTTGAGCAGTGTCTGAACAAAACTGATTCTTTTGCAGTTTGGCAGATTTTACCTATGGGTATTGTGAAGTGACTGGCAAATGTTAATGGGTAGAAAAGCAGATTTATTCTGTGGCAGAGGGGCCTCAGGACAGGCCAGGTAGCAGCTCAGCACCTGCCTGCCCTGCTGAGTTTAAAACCCATTTCTGCTCTGATTTTAGCTGGGAGTTCCCTGTGCTGCTGGAGCAGGGACCTTCCTGCATATCCACTTAATTGGAGGATATTTATGGGGACAAAACCCTTTTGGAATCGAGAAAACCAATCTGAGGATTTGAAATTCTCCTCCTATTTAGAACCTTGATGGTGAGAAACCCCCCCAGTTTATCTCCTGGACACTGCAGGGTGTTTGAATGTGAAATAAAAAAATCCACAATGAGCTGGTTAAAAGCCTTGCAGTAATCAAGGAAGGGAATTATTAATTCTCTGAAGGTCTTCATGACCTACTTTACAGCTGCACTGTGCCTTTTGCTGCTTGGTACCGAAAATGACAAATCTTAAAGCCCCCCACACATGGAAAGCCACCACAACACAAGTGTGATGGTTAAAAGCGGGCATTGTACAAATATGTTCCACCACGGTGTCAATTTTGTAAATGTTGTTAAGCATGGGGTAAAACTCTCAGTGAGCGTGCAGAGTTGGTACTCTGTGTCTACATCCCTGCTCCCTCCTGGCATCCTTACCCTCACTCAAACAACATGGGGATATTTTCATGTTTATTCACCACCTAGCACATTTTAATTATTGCTTTTAAAAATGATGCAGGCACCTGATACTGTTCCAGAGCAGTTCCAGAATCAGCAGATTTGGCTCCAGCTCGTCACCTCTGACACAATTTGAGGCAGCAAATTAGAATAAAATCTTTATCTTGTGTGTTACACATTCACCTCTGTGGTGGGTTTACGGGGAAAGCACCTCAGGAAATGTTGATTTTGAAGCCATCCCATCTTTCTGTCAGCTTGGAGGACCTTGCTGGGGCTGAGAATGTTGACAGCATTACCTGAGCTCTCCTCTTTAGTATCCCCAAATATTTGGGAAGCTGAAGTCGTTAATGTTGGGTGGAAGCGGAACACGCCCCGCAGTAGATCCCAAAAACATCTTGATTAAATTAGAGGGAGTGGGGAGGGGGAGAGGGCTGGAACAAAGAGGCTGTTGAGGAGCTGGCACAACCCCCCTGTGCTGGGATTTATGTTCCAGCCAGGTGACAGAACCTCCAGCCCTGCACATGGTGCAGATACAACCCCCGGAGTAACAAAGGAGAGTGTTGTGTGTGTGTTGCTCACAGCAGCTCCTGGGCTGGGAAAAGCTGCATCCCCTGCCTGGCCACATCCTGCTGGGCTTCCCTGGTGTGCAGGGGAAGAAAAAGGTGTTCATCATCTCCCAGGGTGTGAGGGGAAGGAAGAAGGGAAGGAAGGGAAGGAGGAAGGAGGAAGAGGAAGGAGGAAGGGAAGGGAAGGGAAGGGAAGGGAAGGGAAGGAAGGAAGGAAGGGAAGGGAAGGAAAGGGAAGGGAAGGGAAGAGAAGGGAAGGAAGGGAGGAAGGAAGGGAAGGAAGGGAAGGAAGGAAGGAAGTGTAGCTTCATCACACCCCCTGATTTGAGAGAAGGGCAGGGAGGTGTGTTCGTCACCTCCTGGTTTGGAGAAAGAAAGGGTGCTCATCGCCTCCCTGTTTCCAGGGAAGGAAAGGGAAGTATTCATCATCTACCTGTGTTGAGGAAAGAAGGTGTGTCATCACCTCCCTGGCTTGAGAAGGAAAGGATGTGCTCATCCACCTTCCATGTGTAAGGAAGGAAGTTCTCTCCTCCTCTTCCTTGTCCAGAGAAGGCGGCGAGGCTGTGCTGAGTTTGGAACACAAACCCTGAGGACCCCTGAGGAGCTGGGTGCTCAGCCTGAGAAAAGGAGACCTCAGGCTGCCCTCATCACTCTGCAGCTCCTGAAAGTGCCTGTGCTCAGCTGGGCTGCTCGTGTCGCAGAACTGACAACGCAGGAGCGACCACAGCCCCAGCTGCACCCAGGGAAATACAGGGGTGAGTAGCAGGGAAAAGTTTTTTCGAAAGAGAGATACAAGTTGTGGAAATGATTGTAGAGAATTAGGCATTTTCCAGCATTGTGTGGCAAAAGCTGACCTAGGCCAAGAGATAATCTATAAGTGAATTGTAATTAAGAAATATTAACTTCTGATTGTGATGGTGTGAATTATAACATCTGTGTTGCTCACCTTCACATGAGACTGAAAATGGAATAAAAGTTTTTACAAATGGCTCTCAGTTGCCCCATCTGTGGGTCAGAAAAGAGCATAATCTGACAAAAGTTCTGGAATGTTCTGCCGGGGAGTGGTGGAGTCCCCATCCCTGGGGTGTGTTAACAAAGCCTGGATGTGGCACTGGGTGCGCAGGTGAGCTGAGTGCTGGGCTGTGTTGGATATATGATTTGAAGCTTCTCCCAGCCGTGGTTCTGTGGAAGTCTCTGTGAGCTCTCCCTCCCAGCCCAGGTGAGGGGCTGCCCCACTCAGGTGTGCAGGGAGCTCCTGTGCCTGTCCCAAGATGTTCCTCCAGGCAGATCATCTCCAAGCTACAGGAGAAGGGTTTAACCTGCTCAGATAAGAAGGACAGACAGTTTATGGGCACACCCCCACCCACACACAACCCAGCTCATTAGTGAGCCATTAAGATTTTGTTGCACAACCCTTCTTATGGTAAGGGAGATAGACTTGGTTGCAGGTACAGCCAGGAGTAGATCACAGTAAAGCTGATCAATATCTTTTATTTTTGCCTTGTTTACAAATGAAATTTCTCGGCCTTTGCAAAACACACAGATAATAGAGAAAATACAGAACAATAACAAAATTGGCTGCTGCAATAGTAATTGATACTGAGACATTCACAACTGCAGGACTTTGTTGTCTTTCCTTGGCTGGATTTTATCATAATTCCATGGTATTTTCTGGCATGATGCTGGAATCTCTCGTTCCTGGATGGCAGTGGATCAGCAGCCTTTAATCTGCACTTGGAATTCCTTGGGAATTCAGGGAAATTCTCTTTGGGCATCACCTCCACCTCCCTCCACTGCACCCGAGCAACAACTTTTTCCTGACATCCAATCCATTTTCCTCTGACTTTCCCAAGCAAACCCTTCGCTTTCCTCCAATATATTTCATTTATCAGGGTCAGCCAGCTCAGCTTTTTTTCTCCTAACATTTTTTTTTTGTGTGAATCAGTGCAGGGAACAGTTTACATTTACAGTGCTCATTGCACAGCTCTTGTTCTTGTCCCCTGTGATCTGTTTTACCTTCACCCTATGGAAAGGTTTTTCCAGCCAGAATCCAGCAGCTCCTTTCTCTGAGAGCTCATTTGGAAGCACAGAGAGTTTTGTGTTTTGACAATTTGGCGTCATCTTTACCCTTCAACCCACCTGCATTTAAAACATTAATTTTACCTGTCCTATAATTGAGCTTCAGCAATTTGTGCAGCAAATGAACAAGAAATGAGCAAAATGGGCTGGAAAGAGCAGGGGTGAGAGGCAGATGATGGGCCAGGCCAGCAGCACTGGGAGTGTGTGAGGAAAGCTCCTTCTGTATGAAAAGTTCAGTGTCAGGCACTGCAGGCAGTCCTCCATTGATCACCTCCACAGGGAGGAAAAGGCACTGCTTGTTTGGAAAGGCAGGTGTTTGCTAAGGAAGCAGGAGCCTCCCCTGAAATGGAGAATGAAACCCTCCCCCTCTGAATTGCTATAAATTTTAAATAAGGGGCTCTCAGGCAAAAATATGGGAGCAGGGAATAACAGTCTTTATAGGAAAGAAAATAAAAGGATAAAATAAACAATGCAGTAAATCAAACAACCGTGCCAGTCAGACCCAGCCTGACACCCTGTGGTCAGGGTGCTGGCAGCAGTCCATTGGAATGTGTGGCTCAGCCCTCCTGCAGTGTCAGGGGGCTCTGCTGGAGCAGGATCCTGGGAAAAGGTGCAGTCTTTCCTCTGAGATCCAGGGGAAGAGGCAGCTGCTGTTCCTCTGGGGAATCCAGTGCAGAAGCCTGCTGGTGTTCCAGAATCTCCAGATTAGTGAATCCAGCAAGAGGTATGCTTGCTCCCTCTCCTCTGGGCTCACACATCTCCCATGGGATGCTGTAGTTCTTACCAGCCATGCAGGGACATTCAATAGCCTATTGCCAGCAGATAATTATTATTAAATATCAGCAGATAATTATTATTGTAATATAATATTATTATTCCTCCTGAGAGGAGAATGGGTTGTGGAGAGAAAAGCAAAACTCTCCACTGAACAAGGAGACAGCTGCCATACAGATGGCAAATAAATACAATTCCCTTGGCAATCCAGGACAGGCAGCCAGAGCACCCCAGATCTCAGCTCCTGCTGCTTCCAGAGGTGAAATCCTGTGGGTTTGTTCCTCAAACTCCCCTGGAGTTGGGAATCACCAGCTCTGTGCTTTTCTCTACATTACAGCAGTGTCTGAACAAACTGATTCTTTCAGTTTGGCAGATTTTACCTATGGGTATTGTGAATGACTGGCAAATGTTAATGGGTAGAAAAGCAGATTTATTCTGTGGCAGAGGGGCCTCAGACAGGCCAGGTAGCAGCTCAGCATCTGCCTGCCCTGCTGGGTTAAACCCATTTTCTGCTCTGATTTAGCTGGGATTCCCTGTGCTGCTGGAGCAGGGACTTTCCTGCCATATCCACTTAATTGAGGATATTTATGGGACAAAACCCTGTTTGAATCGAGAAAGTCTCTGAATTAGAGACTCCTCAGGAAAGCTTTCCTTTGTCAGTGTTTGTGTCTGATGCCTCATTTTTCCTGTAGCACCTGGGCAGCAGGGTGAGGAATATGGGATTGGAACATGTGGAAAATCCAAAGGATTGGGCATTGGATACCTGTGAATCCCATTGTGCTGCCAACAGAGCAATTCCAGCCTGGTGTGAACCACAACACCCCAAAATAATAAAAAAAAGATCTCTAATAAAGCAATTTTTTAATCTCTAAAACTCCAAGCACTGCTAAACTGGACAGTATGGAGCAAAGAGTAATTTAAATTTCAATCACATAATCTTTCTYTTCTGGCTTTTCAATTTATCACTGTGTTGTTGGGTTTTTTCCTCATGGCTTAGCACTATCTTGACTTCCTGGGCAGAAATGTTGGTTTAAGCATGGGTTTGGCTGCACTGCCTCTTTATCTCTTTCTTTTCCTCAATGTTGTAGGCATAAATWATCTTGAATTTATCAAATTTGCTTGCCCCAGTAGATATTAAACACTTGTAACCTGAGGCTTTGAGCACACAAATGCTGCCTTGGTGGGGAATGAATGAATAAAATCTATAAACTGAATTAAGTTATTCCTGTTATGTTGTGGTTTCCATATCCTGCTTTTCTTCTGCTTCCACACCAAGCTGTCCTGCATCCACAGTCTTCCTTGATATCATGAAAATGGGGAAATTCTGTATTTTCAGGCTTAAAAACTTAAAATTTCATGTTCTCTGGAAATACCCATCTGTGTTCCATTGAGCTTTTTCTTTTTTGCCTTTTTTTTGCTTTTTTTCCTTTCCCCCCCCCCTTTTTTTTCCCTTTTTTTTCTCCCCCCTTTTTTCCCTTTTTCCCCCTTTTTTCATTTTTCTTCATTTTTTCCCCTTTTTTTGGCCTTTTTTTCTTTTTTTTCTTTTTTTCCTTTTTTTTCCCTTTCTTTCCCTTTTTTTCTTTTCCCTTTTTTGAGTTTTTTTCCTTTTTTTTCCCTTTCTTTCCCTTTTTTTCCTTTTCCCTTTTTTCAGTTTTTTTCCTTTTTCCCCCCTTTTTTTCATTTCCCCCCCTTTTTTTTGGTCTTTTTTCCCCCATTTTTTTCCCCTCTTTTTCATTTTTTTTTCTTTTTTTCCCCCCCCTGACAGTGCCCCATCTGAAATTTCTCTTTATTAACACCCCTGCTGCAACGTGCCRCTGAGTGCCTCTGGGCTGGGCACTGATTGGATTTACCCATGCTGCTTAATTGRGCCTCAAATTATTTGTGGATGCCTCTTGCTCACTTCCTCTGCAGCCTCTTCCTCAATTAACTTTCATTTCTCTGTTCTGTTGCAGAGCAAGGAAGTGGGGCTGCAGCTCCAGGAGGACCTGATGAAGGTTTTGAATGAACTCTACACGGTAAATCAAACTCATTTCTTGGCAYCTCCTCAGGCACAAGGGAGAAGTGTTTGACTTCTGCCTGAGAAATGCTGCAATCCCTGCTCTARAGCTCCATAAATCCCATTTTTTCCCCTCTGTTTTTGTGTTGTTTCAGCACTCTGAGTGTTGTCTCCCCTCAGATCTCACCTTCACACACTTTGCTGCAGTGATGGTTTAAAAAAGAGCCAGAGATAGGAAAATTATTTCCAAATATGCCCAAAATCTTGGGGTTTGTGTGATGTGAGCTTATTTGTCCCTCAGCTCTCAGCAGAACAGCTCCTTTTAGAGGGAGATTTTCCCATCTCTGCWTTTTATTTCTCACTAAATCCACTGGAGACCCCAAAGAGGAGGGAGGATGTGTCCCCAAGRGCTCATGTGCTGCATGGGGATTTTTCTCCTCACATTATTGAATGGAAAAACCTCTTGCTTGATGAAAATTTTGCTGTTGCTGAGCAAGTTCTCTTCCTTAAAAGCAGAACTCAGTGTTCAGTGGCTCAAAAATGCCTTTTATTTTGTCCTTCCTCAGTGATTTGTTGGGTCATGACACTGAGATTTGTATTCCGGCCTTCCTCCTTCCAAAAAGTGACTCAGGGTTGGTTCTCAGGCTGTGGCATATTGACCCTGTGGGGAAATTTGGGGTAAAAAATCAGATTACAGAGTTTCAGAGGGTTCCCTGAAATTTCTTGTGTCAGTAAAATGTATAGAGATAATTGTTTCATTACAATTTATTTCAATTAGAGCCTCAAAGCTAAATATTCAGGCAAATCAGCACTCCAGAAATGGTTTTCTGYTTGAGGGCATAATTGGCTCAATTTTTGAGTCCTGTCATGGATGGGATCCTAAGGAAGGACATGATTCTGCTAAAAAACAGATTTGAGGAACAGTTTCTGTTTTGGAGTGGAGTTTCATGGACTGGGGRTCATTTCTGGGTGCCAGGCCCTGACAGGTCATTTTTTGAGCCAAATAATKAATTCTCCTAATTTCTCTACCCCTGGAAGGAAGAGCTTCCAGAATTTGCTAAACAAAGTGATGTGAGGTATTGATATTTTTAATGGCAATGCTGGGAATTTGAAATCTTATTTATTTATTCATTCCTCCTGCTGCAGAGCTCTAAGTTGTCCCTTCACCAGAAAAGCTTTTCCTTTGCAAAAAGCCACTTTTGGTGGTGCTAAAAAATGCTTTTTTTTTTGTTGGAATTAAAGCCACCCCACCAGTGATTCAMTTTAGTGGGACTTTTAGAAATAATTCCACCTCTTTTTCTGTCACTCAGGGTGACAAAGTGGGGATCAAGCAAAGGTTGGATGATCCTGGAGGTCTTTTCCAACCTCAGTGATTCCCTAATTCCATATTCAAAGGACTGGAATTAAGAAAGAATCCCTGCTTTTGGGCAAAATGGTGAAATATTTATTTTCTCTACAGAAATAAAACACTGAGGGTTGTCCCACCCTGGAATTTTTTTGTCCTGTGCAATTTTTGGCCCTAGCAGTTTCCCCAACAGCCGCAGAGCCTTGGCTGCCATGAGTGGCACAAAACCATTAAAAACCCCCAAAAATTGGATTTTCTCCCTCTGCTTCTTGCTTTTTACCAGAGTGGCACAAAACCATTAAAACCCATCAAAACTGGGATTTGTTCCTTCTGCTTGGGCTCTCTACCAAAGTGGCACAAAACCATTAAAAACCCAAACCCAAAACTGGGAATTTCTCCCTCTGTTTTTGCTCTCTATCAGAGTGGCACAAAACCATTAAACCCATCAAAATTGGGATTTCTCCCTATGATTTTGCTTTTTACAAGAGTGGCACAAAACCATTAGAAACCCATCAAAACTGGGATTTCTCCTCTGCTTTTTTTTGCTGGCTTCCAGCATGGCACAAAATCATTAAAAACCCACCAAAACTGGGATTTTTCCTTCTGCTTTTGCTCTCAGCCAGAGTGGCACAAAAACCATTAAACCACCAAAAATGGGATTTTTCCCTCTGCTTTTGCTCTCAAGCCAGAGTGGCACAAAACCATTAAAAACCCACCAAAATTGGGATTTGTGCTTTTACTCTCTACTTAAGTGGCACAAAACCATTAAAAACCCACCAAAACTGGGATTTCTCCCTCTGCTTTTGCTCTCTTCCAGCTCTGCTCTGAGCAAGAGAGGAAAGGCAGCTCCTTTGCATCAATTATTATAATTATATAACTCCTGCTTTATAGTCTGAGCATCTGCAGGAGCTGGGAGTGGGGTGTGTGAATTATTCAGGATGTTCTTTAGCACTGGCTGCAGTCACATTTCCTTTCATGTTTAAATTCCAGAGTCGCTTTGAATCTGGGACCTCTGCTGATCACTGCAGCCCACTTAGGTGAAATTGTGTTATGTTCTGCTGCAAAATAGCTGTAAACGGGTTTCCAGCAGAAATAAATCAGATTATTCACAAGTGGAGCCTTTATTGCTGCTACTTCATGGCAATTGTGCTTTTTTTTTTTGCCCCTGTGAGTGTTGTATCTTGTTTGTTTTGGTGAGGGATTCAAATTGCTTCGCATTTATGGATAAAAAACTGGTTTAGACCTCGTGTCCTTTGGTTCTATTTGCTTAACACAAATCTCGATATTAATATCACGTGAAACAAATGGGATTTTTTTCAGTGTGGGGGGATATTTATCTATATTCACTAATAAAAAGTGCTATAATAGAAGGTGCCCATACACACAGGGTCCAGGTCTCCCTAAAGCCAGAACCACACTTGTTCATTAATTTATTTTATTTTATAATATTATAATTATTTATAATTTTATTATCTATCTTTATATATATAATCTCTATATATTTATATATTTTTACTATTGTTATTTTATATATTTTCAAAACATAAAATTATATTTTCATTTTTATTATTATTAAAATAATAAAAATTAAATACATATTTTTATTTTTAAATAAAATAAACCAAATATATATTTTATTTTATATATAAAATAAAACAAATATTATATTTTTATTTTTATATATAAATAATAAATATATCTATCTTTTATATATATATATATATTTTTTTTTTTATATAAGGTACCCAGAAGTGCTTTTATGTCCCAAATTTGATTTGAACAAGTGGCACGCTGAGTGGCTCCTGGCAGCCCCTGTGGCTGAGGCTGGGTTTCCATGCTGAGCTAATCAGAGCTCTGATTCACCCACATGAAAGGCTGCTAGGGCTCCCTTCAGAAACCTTACCTGCTGATGAAAAGCTCTCATTTTCCTGCCATATCATTTCCTTTGAACAGGCGAGGAGGCTGGATTTGTCTGCAGCCTTTTTTTTGTTGTTTTTTGTGCCTCCTTTGTGCCGGTGCAGGAAGGGCACACGCCAAAGCCAAACCACAGGCAGGCAGCAGGCACGAACCAAATCTCCCACCTGGATTTTCAGACCCACTTTGAAGAGCCCCACTCACTCAGGGCACCTCCTGGCCCTGTTGAATTTGCAGACGAAGCCCAACAAGGGGAGAAATGAGTAAATTTGGATTCTATGTTCTTTAGAGGGTTAATTTTTTTTTATTTTTTATAACATAATATAATATAACATAATATATATTATACACTTATACTATGTTATGTTATATTATATTATAGTATATTATTATATCATACTATATTATATTTATGATATGATATATTATATTATATTATGTTATATTATATTCTTAAAATTAACTAATACTAAAAAATTGTACTAAAGAATAGGAAAGGGATAGCAGACAAGAAGGCTACAAAGAATGATAATGAAAACTCCTGACTACGTCCAGAGTCCAACACAGCTGGACTGTGATTTGGTCATTAATTAAAAACAATTCACATGAAACACAATCAAACATTCACCTGTTGGATAAACAATCTCCAGACCACATTCTAAAGCAGCCAAACCCAGGAGAAGCAGATCAGATAATTATTGTTTTCATTTTTCTCTGAGGCTTCTCAGCTTCCCAGGAGAAGAAATCTTGCGAAGGGATTTTTCAGGAGATATGACAGTGACACTGCCTGCTTTTCTGCCCTGGGAAGTTGCCCCTGAGTGGAGTTTCTTTTGTGGTTCAGGTGTTTGCAGAGCACAGCTGGGCACTGTGTACAAATCACAAACAGGACAGGACTGCTGGGAACGTGCCTTGAGCTGTTTCATTTTCCAGCATCCCTCTCATCACATGGTTATGACAATGGGAAGATGTTAGTCAGTTTACATTTTTGGTAGGAGACAAAGAACTTAATGTTAGCAACTCACTTTAAGTTTTTTGGCCCAATCACACAAAGCAAAAGCACACTGAACAGTATTTATATCTGTATAGTAATATATTCTATATTGACAGTAGTTCTATCCACCACTATAAGCACAGTTACCTTTGGTTAAACAATGCTTGCCTTATTTCAAATACAATATTTGCTTTGTAAGCCTAAAACACAATGCACAGAGCTCCATTATTAAGCTTAGAACTCCCTAATATCTCACTAGATAAACTTTTTCTGCAGCTTAGGGAGTTATTCCAGACAAGCATTAATACACAGACGCATTGTTCTAATTTGTCCTTACTTTTTCTGCTTCTTACATAATTTTTCTGCTGACCAATCTCATGGCTGCTGCTTAGCTCCAATCACAGTTTCTGCTGTCTCTGAGGCCTTTTGCAGCTTTCCCAAAACCCTCTGATTTTACGGATTCCCACAGGGCGCTGAGTGTTGGATTTTGTTGTCTGGCAGGTGATGAAAACCTACACATGTAACAACGCTGACAGCATCAGTGCCCAGAGCAAGCTGAAGGAGGCAGAGAAGCAGGAGGAGAAAGCAGGATTGGGAAGTCAGTGAAGGCAGGAGGACAAACAGACACCCCGCTCCCCTGACTCCACCTCCAATGTCAAGTTTGAGGAGAAAACACGTCCGGAGGAGCTCCGTCAAAAAAATCGAGAAAGATGAAGGAGAAGGTACTGGCAGGGTCCCTCCTCAGAGGCAAATCTCACTCTTTGGGGCAGGGTTTGTTAACAGCCTGCAAAGGAAGGCAAAACCAGCCTTTAGGAACAGGCAGTTTTGTGTTAATCCCAGGGAATGGGATGTGGTCCAAAAATGGGATGTGCACAAAAATGGGATGTGCACAAAAATGGGATATGCTTTTCAAAAAAAAAAAAATGGGATGTGCAGAAAAATGGGAAAAAAATAGGCAAGAAAAATGGGATGTGCATAAAAATGGGAATATGCATAAAAATGGGATGTCTCAAAATGGGATGTGGCACAAAAAATGGGAATGTGGGCATAAAATGGGATATGCAACAAAAATGGGATGTGCATAAAAATGGGATGGTGCACAAAAAATGGGATGTGCATAAAATGGGATGTGCTCAAAAATGGGAGTGTGGCACAAAAATGGGATATGCACAGAAAATGGGATATGCAAAAAATGGGAATGTGCACACAAAAATGGGATGTGGCAAACAAAAATGGGATATGCACAGAAACATGGGATATGCCAAAAGTGGGATATGCACAGAAATGGGATAGGCACAGCAAATGGGATATGCATAAAAATGGGATGTGCATGGCACTAAAATGGGATGTGCACAAAAGTGAGATGGATGGCACAAAAATGAGATGGATGGGCACAAAAATGAGATGGGCACAAAAATGAGATAGGCAACAACTCAAAAATGGGATGTGCATGAACAAAAATGGTATGTGTATGCGCAAAAAATGAGAGGTGCACAAAAATGGGACGTGCACAAAAATGGGATATGCACAAAAATGGGATATGCAAAAAATGGGGTGTGTACAAAAATGGAGATAATTGCTTGGCACAAAAATGGGATGTGCAAAAAATGGGATGGCACAAAATGGGATGTGCACAAAAATGGGATATGCAGAAAATGGGATGTGCATAAAATGGGATATGCACAAACAGGGGATGTGGCAGAAAAATGGAGTATGCACATAAATGGGATAGGCACAAAAATAGGATATGCATGGCACAAAAGTGAGATAGGCACAAAAATGGGATATGCATGGTACAAAAAGCTGAAACCAGGTCAGAGTGGGAAAGCAGCAGTTGCCTGCTGGAATTCCTGGTYAATGGGGTTATTTTTGTTGTCCAAGCACCAGGCCTGTGCTCCAGGGAGCCCAGCAASCCCAGCCTGGCTTTGAGGGCCTCACTGGTGACTCCAGCAGTTCAGCTCCAAGGTTCAAGCCCATGGAAGGGAAGGGGTTGTTTTTGGATGGCTTTAGGCTCTGGAAGGACCAGGTTCAGGCCTGGGAGGAGGTGGGGTGCCTGTAGCARCCCTCAGACCCTCCTGGGCTTCTCTGGTGGTGCTGGAGCTGGGCCATGACCTCCTAAACCCCCTTGTCCCTTCATTCCTCCTTTAATCTTCCCCATCCCACAGCCTCAAGACTTTCAGTCCAGTGCAGCAATGCTCAAKCTAAATAATTCATCTGCAATAATTCATTCATTCATTCCAGATTTGCCAGGACTCCCAGACTGGAAATGTGAATTGGGAGTCCCGGCAAACCTGGAATTCAAAAGGGCAAAATCTGTGTGAGCAGAGTAAGGTTTGTTCAGTGTTCTCTGGTGTYACTCCCCTATTTTAATGCTATATTTGGAGTTTTTTAATGCTGTATTTTGGGGTTTTTAATGCTATGTTTTGGGGGTTTTTTTGTCTTTCAGCGCCAAGCAAAGTACACAGAGAACAGACTGAAGGCAATCAAGGCAAGGAATGAATACCTGCTGGCCCTGGAAGCCACCAATGCCTCAGTGTTCAAGTACTACATCCATGACCTGTCTGATCTCATTGATGTAAGTGCTGCTGCTGGGGCCAGGAGCCTCCCACTCCCCTCTCCTCCCTCTGCACAGCTGGAATCCTCTGCACAGCTGGAATCCAATGCACAGCTGGAATCCAATGCACAGCTGGCCTGGGCAGTGGCCTGAGAATTCCCAAGAGCTTTTCTCAGGTGGCCACCTCTGTTCCACAGAGGAGGAAATTTTCTCTCACTGGGAGGGGGAAAAGGAGGAGCTGCTTAATCAAAGTGAAACCCAGCTTCAGTGTCACCCTACTGCCTGACATTTTCATTTTAGCAAAGCCACAGGGTTTTAACTCAGCAGCACGTTTGAGAAAAAAAAAAGATTCTTAACTGTAGAAACGGTCAAAGGAATTTGGTAGAAAAGAGGGAGTTCAGAGGTGTTTCCTAAAGCTGCTTTTTTTGGGAAAAGTCATTGAATGATGGAATATTCTGAGTTGGATCCCACAGGGATCATSCAGTCCAGCTCCTGGSCCTGCACAGACCCTGAGGGTGCTGTCCAAGCACTCCTGGAGCTCTGGAAGGTTTGGAGCAGTGCCCAGCACCCTMTGGGGGAARAACCTTTSCCTGAWCTCCATCCCAAACCTCCCTGACACAACTCCAGCCCTTCCCTCTGATCCTTTCCCTGCCCACCAGGACGTATTTCAGTCTCCCCACCRTTCCATTCAGGGGGCAGCAATTCTGCTTTTGGTAAAACGCAGCGCAAAAAAACCAAACGAAACAAAAAAACAAAAGCAGACAAAAAACAAACAAACAAAAAAACCCAAAAAGAAACCCCCCAA
This sequence comes from Sporophila hypoxantha, assembly GCA_002167245.1. Lineage (NCBI taxonomy): Eukaryota > Metazoa > Chordata > Aves > Passeriformes > Thraupidae > Sporophila > Sporophila hypoxantha. Next base: position 3,236 of record NDFG01000401.1, on the reverse strand, counting down.
AAAAACAAAAAAAAAACCCAAAAAAACCAAACAAAAAAAACAATAATAAACCAACCAAACAAAAAAACCCAAACAACAAAAAAGCAAACAAAAAAAACCCCAAAAAACCACCAAAAAAACCACAAAAAAACAAACTAAAAAAAACCAACCAACCAAAAAACAAACAAACAAAAAAACACCTGTGGGAATCTATAAAGTTAGAGGATAAATAAACAGCTCAAGACGCTTGTCACAGTAGCCCCGTTCCGTTCGTGTCTGTATATAAACTGCCAGCATACAAAAACCCACCAAAAAACCCCAAAAAACCAAACTAACAAAAAAAAAAAAAAAAAACAAAAAAAACAAACCCAAAAACCAAAAAAACAGCCAACAAAAAAAAAACCAAAAAAAGCCCCAAAATTCTGATTTTTGGAAACTCAGCAAAGCCAGTCAGGAACCCTGAGGTTTTGGCATCCCTTGAGCCCGGACATGCTGCTATGGGGCAGTGGCTCTGGGGATGCTGCTCCTTTCCAAGGCCATCCCTGCTGGAGGCTGCAGAGCCTGGAGGGAGCTGCTGTGAGCAGCAGGCAGTGCTGAGCACAAGAGTCTCTAGACACAGGCAATAAAGAGCACTCAGATCTCTATTAATTACTCAGCTATTAGAATAAGCAGCAGTCTGTAGGATACATTTATTCAGCTGGTGATGAACTCTCCTGGAGTGCTCTTGTGCCAGGTGTTGRTTTAAACCTGTCCTTTGGAGGTCAGGGCTGTCACTGAGAGGGGGCTTGAAAAATGCTGTTATTTCCAAATGTCRTGGTTTGCAGGATTGCTGCATGGCAGAGGCCTGGTTTGTTTATCCCTGCTGCCTTTTTAGGAGCCCTGTTTTGGTGAACATTTGCTCAACATTAATTGCGTGGCCCTGGGTTTTTAACAAATTAGAACACTCTGTACATATTTCTATCAAAGCTACAAGATTGGGATTAATTTCACCAGCATCAGCCTGATTTAATTGTTTCAATTTTTTTCATGTCTCTCAAGTGTTCCCTCAAATGCTTACTGGTTCAGTTGCCTGGCTTTGGTGTATTTTAATTAATCACAGGTAGCAAAGAATCCATTTGGGTTTCACATCCCAGAATAATTTGTAAGCACAGAGCTGTTTTCAGCAGGACAGGACAAATCTGGAAGGAAGGGCTGCTCTCCCTGGSCAGTCCCAGCTGTGTCTGGGGCATGGCAGAACAAGAGCCCAAATTTCTGAATTTCAGGGGTTTGTCTGTTCCTAGAGAAGAGCCCTGGTGGCTCTGAGTGAGTCCCTGCCCTTGGAACATTCAGTTTAACTCCACAAGTTCCCATCATCTTSAAAATAAAAGTGTTATCTGCTCTGTGTTCAGGCATGGAAAAATGTGGGGCTTGTCTGGGAGCACAGGATGGAGTTCAGTTATCTCATTGTTAAGACACAGGGAAAATAGATTTATTAATGCCTTTGATCCTGAAGGATTGAAAATTAACAATTATAACCAGTGATGGTTATCTGAGCCATCTGACTCGAATAAAAATGTGATTTTTAAGCCAGGCTGTATTGCCTTCCCTCAATCTAATCATTTGGTGATATTGAATTTTGAAATAMAATATAAAAGTAATCTTCAAAGTCACTTACAAGGAGATTGTGCTAGGCCAAACAGCATTAAACTTTATATTTAATGCCATGTTTATCCAGCACATTGTTCCCTCTGCAGTGTGCAGGGAAGGATAACAGGGAGTTAATTCTTTGTTGAGAGTTAAGAGCAATAAATTGTTTCTGCCATAGCCCAGTAGTTTTGAATTTCCTGACTTTGGGGACTGAGACAGCTCTTTGATGCTAATGAAATATTACAGTAATGGGGAAGTTTGCATTAACTCATATTTATAAAAGGGTCACTAGGACAGGATTGGAAAAAGGAAAAAAAAAAAGRTAAAAATGTGTGTGTGAGTCCCTGAGCCTGCTTTGCTCCTCCAGGAGTAGGTGTTACTCATCCTTCCCCTCCCAAATGTGAATTTTATTTTAAAACAAAGGGCTTTTTCCYCTTAAATCTTCCACTTTTGAGACCTGTTTGAAAGCTAACTGGCAAAGGGTTAATCAGCTGTCATGTTGGGAAGTGAATTTGAATGAGTTATCATTAAATTCTTATAAAAAATTGATTTCCTTCGAGAATGGTTCCATCAAACATTTATATAACCCAGAAAAGGGATGGCAGGACTGGTGCATTTATAAACATGGAACACTGGACCAGGAAAAAAAAAACCCCTTTTTAAGTAGGGGAAATGTTTTCTGTCAGTGGCTTCAATAGCAAAGAGCCAACCCATTGTGCCAGAGCCAGGTGGGGTGTGACACATGAACTCCCCTGTGGGTTCCCAGCCCTCCCAGTGCATTTCTGGGGACACTGGGAGGACAAACTGGTCACACTGGGAGGGTGCACAAGCGCTGTCCCACAGCAGGAATTGTGTCCAGTTCTGGGCTCTGCAGGTGGGGGATGACCAGGAGCTGCTGGGGAGGGTCCAGCAGAACCCACAGAGATGATCTGGGCTCTGGAGCATCTCCCTGATGGGGAGAGGCTGGGGGGGCTGGGGAAGGGAAGGGCCTGTGAGGGGGTCTCCATATAAATACCTCTCCAATCGCCATATCAAATCTCCCATCAATCCTAAAATACCCTCTCAATCCATAAAATATCCATCAAATTCATAAAATATCCATCCAATCCCATATCAATCTCATCAATCCAACATCAATCTCCCTCATCCATTAAAATATCATCCGGAGAGCGCGAGATAAAATATCCTCTCAAATCCCAGTATCAAGTCCCCTTCAATCCAAAAATATCCCTCTCAAATTCCATAATCTCTCCATCAATTCCATTAAATACTCCATGCGAACCCATAAAATACCCATCATTCCATAAATATTCATCAAATCCATAAAATATCCCATCCAATCCAAAATATCCTCTCAATCTCATATCAACTACCCATCAACCATACTCAATCTCACCACATCCAAAAATGATCCTCCATCAATCATGCCAAGTCGTCCATGTAGTCCATGCCGAAATCTCCTATCAATCCATAAAAATATCCTCATCAATCCATTAAATATCCTCTCAATGCGCATATCAATCCTCGGGTCATCATAATCCATAAATAATACCCATCAACCATGCCAATCTCCCATTAGTCCAATCCAGTCTGCCTATCAATCTATAAGAAATACCATTCAATCCAGTGTT